>CM060309.1:8161986-8166986 GCA_030674185.1 Monoplex corrugatus | reverse complement strand
ATTTATTTATTTATTTATTTATTTATTTATTCATTAATCTATCCATAAAACATACTTTCCATACTGAGACCAAGTTTTGCTTAAAAATACAAGATATTAGTTTCTGAAATTTAAAAAAAAATCATGCTTAGAAAATGCAAGATATTATTATGATTCTAAAATTTAAAAAAAACAAAAAACACGACAATTTTTACGTAGGAAATACAACATAATTATGCTTCTAAAATATTTCAAAAAGATGTCAGTTTTTGCTTAGAAAATACAAGACATTATACTTCTAAAATTAAAAAAACAAAAACAAACATATATGCACATTGTCCTTTTTGGAGGAAGTTGTCATTCAACTGTTGCGTGTCAACTCCCTCAAAAACATCCCAGCATGCAAATATAATGGACTACAAACACAAAAATACCACACAAACCCAATTCAAAATGAAATATGTATTATTTTCCCCCCTCTGCTGGGATATGGAGATAGGCGGACCCACATCAACATAAGAACCCAAAATTCACGGGTTAGAATAATTATAGAGAGCACAGGAAAGTTGATTAACATATCCCATAAAAATATGTATATATAATTATATTTCAGACTTGAAACAAGTTTTCAAAAAGTTGAGCCATTAAAACAATGTGTCTTTTGAAAGTTTGGGGAATATATTTCATGTACATGTTCAAGAGAAATATTTTTGTTGTTACTTTTTTTTTTATGTATTTGAACATTGTCTTTTTTGTTTGTTTGCTTCTTTTGCTTGTTTGTTTAATTGTTTGTTTATTTTCTACTCAGTTTTTAAAACAATTCCAAACAAAAACAACATCAAACTGCGTGACGTTTGTCATTAAAGATTCATGCATGACGTGAATTCTTTCTGCTTCTTATTCTACTTCCTATTATTTCGAACATTTCCATCGTGATTTCTTCTTTCTTCGTTCGTTTAATGTCTGTTTACATATTTACCAACCTTTAGACAAATGAATTTTTTACCACCACCACCCATCCCAACTTTTTCCTCATCCAGCCTCCTCCGAGAAAGGAAAATATTCCAAAATAATATTCCAGTATTATATTCTCTTTCTTTTATGCTGTGACATCTCATGCTGTTTTTTGGCAGAAATACACTCAGTAGTCTGCCGCTTGTCTTCTGGAAGCGCAGTGCACGAGCTGCTCAGAGATCACGACCCTTGTTTCACAAGAAATCATCTGCCCGCTTCCAAAAAGACAAAAGCCAGTTCTAAAGAAGGAAAATGGTGTGATAAATGAACAACTGAACACATTTTGAACGAACTCATAGTCCAACACCAACCGCTGGCAGAAATAACAAAAGAAAATTGAAATACTTCACCCATGACACCTGCAGCACCGACACAACCCAAGTAATCCAACACAAGTGTGACTGCCCACGTTCAAGCAAACAGGAACCAGAAATACAACCAGACAAGTCTGGCTGCATTACAACTCAATTAGGTTTTCAAAGAAAAGGTCAGGTTCAGGTTCATATAGCTTATAGCCCAGCCGTCTACTAGAGCCATATCAGGGATAACACCACGTTAAAAACGACACCTAATCTGAATGGAAAAAAAAACCACAACAGTTAAAAAACAAATTCAATCATTATCAAGAAAAGTTGAGGCCAAAAGAAATTCGGGCAGTCCACTCACCTCCTGTATGAACAAAATCACCAACATCAGCGGTATGAAGGTCTATGAAGTGGCACAGAAAAATGAAGAAGGGTGATTGATTATATAGTTTGATACGAAACAAGAACACAAAAATACCGACAAAGAATTTTATATGCACAAAAATACATATGCAATTCTTAAACAATCTTCACACGGCCTTTTATAACTACACAAAAATACAGGAAAGCGGGAGGGAAAGAGAGCACCAGGTAGACCCAGGGAGAAAATATTGGACGGACTTGCAGGGTGGCTGAAGACAGAGAGGATGGAGGATGTACCCGGTGTGGAATCACATTGTAATATATATCTGTATATAATATGTTCTCTATAATTTTCCATTGCTTTTCTTCTTTTTCCCCATTTATAGCCATGTATGGTGTGTGTGTGTTTGCATGCGTTGTGTATGGTTGTCAGCGCTTAGATTTGATTTCTATCAAGATTTTGCGCTACATAAATATTGTAATTATTATTTTTATTATTACTTAATTATTATTATTATTATTATGTACTTGCAGCGACAAATGATAGATTCGTATGGAGGGCCATGATGGCCAACGCCATGCGGCAGGGCACATGATGATGATGATGATGATGTGATGGTGATGGATGGATGGTGATGATGATGATGATGATGATGATGATGATGATGATGATGATGATGATGATGATGATGGATGATGATGAGGATGATGATGATGGATGATGATGGATGATGATGGATGATGATTATGGGTGATGATGAGGATGATGATGACGGATGATGATGATGATGATGATGGATGATGATGGATGATGATTATGATGATGATGATGATGATGATGACGACGACGAGAGATGGATGATGATGATGATGATGATGATGATGATGATGATGATGATGATGATGATGATGATGATGATGATGATGAATGATAAAATAAATAGGTTAATTTCCACACGTCCCTCCCCTTTGAAGACCAATTGACCTTCTTGCCTTTCTACAGTCTTAATGAAAAGAAATTGGGTGGCGCTGCACGCGGCGAGGTGCTCTCAACGGGAAGAGCAGTCCGAGCTAAACACAGTAAATCATCGTTACAACAACTAAATGAATATGAACGAATGAAGGACGAACGAACGAACGAAGAATGAACGAAATGAATGAATGATCGAATGAATGAATGAACAACTGAATGGATGAACGAACGAACGAATTGATAACGAATGAACGAATAAAATGAATGAATGAATGAATGAATGAACGAACGAACGACACGAACGAACGAACGAACGAACGAACGAACGAACGACGAAGAACGAACGAACGAACGAACGAACGAACGAACGAACGAACGAATGAAGAGTGAACGAATAAAGGGAAAGGGAAAGGAAGGAAGAAAGAAGGAAGGAAGAAGAAGGAATGAAGAATGAATGAACGAATGAATGAATGAATGAATGAATGAATGAATGAATGAATATAAATGACACACATACTTGAATTGCTGGACAATATCTTTACACAATAGATTTTTTTCTGCGAGTTAAGACTAGTTTATGTTTTCGTTTTTTTCCGCAATGTTCCAACATCTAAATCGCCGGATCTCTCCGCACTTACTACTCTTTCTGAAGAACACACTGTACCATTTCTCGTTTCTGAAAAGGAAAGGAATACACTTTGTGCGATCATGGTGAGGGGGAGGGGAGTGGGTGGGTGTTGATGTGAGGTGTTTGGGAGATCGGCAGATATCGCGTGGCGGTCTGAACATCTTAAATTAGACCTTTCAGTGGCACTCTTAATTGTCATTTCTGTTCGCTGCATACCCTAATTGCCTTTCTGTCTGCGATTTGATCGCTCTCTTCTCTGTGTCTGTCTGTCTGTCTGTCTACTCTGTCTGTTTGTCTGTCGTCGTCTCTCTCTCTCTTCAGCCTCTGTCTGTTTGTCTGTCTGTCTGTCTCTCTCTCTCTCTCTCTTTCAGCCTCTGTCTCTGTCTCTCTCTCTCTCTTTCAGCCTCTGTCTGTCTGTCTGTCTGTCTCTCTCTCTCTTTCTTTCTCCCTCTCTCTCTCCAGTCTCTCTGTCTCTGTTTTCTCTCTCCCTCCCCCTCGTTCTCTCGCTCTCCTTCCCTCCCCCACCCTCTCTCTCTCTCTCTTTTGTCTCAAGATTCTAAAATTTCAAACTCTCTCTCAAGATTCTAAATTTTCAAACGAAAGCTCGCTTTCAACTTTTTTTTGGTTTGTTTGTATGTTTGTTCGTTCTTCTCCCTTCATCTTGTAACTGAAGTTTCAGTGTAATCTATATGACTGTTCTCTCTCTCTCTCTCTCTCTCTCTCTCTCTCTCTCTCTCTCTCTCTCTCTCTCTCTTCAGCCTCTGTCTGTCTGTCTGTCCGTCTCTCTCTCTCCCTCTTGCTCTGTCTGTCTGTCTCTCTTTGTTTGTCTGTCTCTGTCTGTCTGTCTGTCTCTCTCTCTCTCTGTCTGCTCTGTCTGTCTCTCTGTCTCTCTCTCTCTCTGTCTCTCTCTCTCTCTGTCTCTCTCTCTCTCTGTCCTCTCTCTCTCTCTCTCTGCGTGCGTGCGTGTGATGAGGTATGGTGTGGTGTGGTATGGCATCGTGTGATGTGGTATAGTGTGGTATGATGTGGTGTGTTATGACGTGGTGTTGTGTGGTTTGTTGTGATGTGGTGTGGTGTGGTATGGTATGGTGTGGTGTGGTATGGTATGGTGTTGTGCAGTGCAATGTGGTGTGGTGTGGTGCAGTGTGGGTGTGGTGTGTTATGATGTGGTGTGTTGTGGTTTGATGTGGTGTGGTGTGGTGTTGTGCAGTGCGATGTGGTGTGGTGTGGTGCAGTGTGTTTGTTGTGGTATGATCTGGTGTGTTATGATATAGTGTGTTGTGGTTTGTTGTGATATTATGTGGTGTGCTATGATATAATGTGTTGTGGTTTGTTGTGGTATGGTGTGGTGCCTTGTACTGTGGCGTGCTGTGCTGTGGTATGGTGTGGTGTGGTGCGGTGTGGTGCGGTGTGGTAAGGTGTGGTGTGGTAAGGGTGGTGTGGTGTGGTGTGGTGTGGTGTGGTGTGGTGCGGTGTGGTGTGGTGTGGTGCGGTGGGGTGTGGTGTGGTGTGGTGTGGTGTGGTGTGGTGTGGTGTGATGTGGTGTGGTATGGTGTGGCATTGGTGTGGAGTGGTGTGTCTGCCTCCACAGCCTCCCATGGCGCCTGTTCAGAGGGACAGCCGTGTGCCAAAATTCTGTCGTTCCTGCAAGCGGGCCCTCTTGTTCACACTCACTGGGACGAAGCCTTCCCCAAGATACCATCACCAGCAGGGCAGCCAACAGTCTGTCACTTTCTCA
>CM060309.1:8151986-8156986 GCA_030674185.1 Monoplex corrugatus | reverse complement strand
TCAAACACAAACACAGCACAGCACACACAACACAATAAACTCAACAACACAACACAACACAACACAACACACACCACACTAACACAACTCAACTCAACTCACTCAACTCACACAACACAACACAGCACAGCACAGCACAACACAACACACACACACAACTCAACACAACTCACACAACACAACACAACACAGCACAGCACAGCACAACCAACACAACACAACACAACACAACACACACAACAGAACCCAACACACCCAACACAACACAACACAACGTCCCAGTCTTGTCATTCTCCCCAACACACACACAACACATACAACACAACACAACCAACACAACACAACACAACACAACCCAACACAACACCAACCCAACACAACACACACACACAACACACACAACACAACACAACACAACACACAAACACACACACACACACACAACCACACAACACACACAACACACACACACACAACACAACAACACAACACAACACACACAACACACACACAACACAACACACACAACACAACACAATCAACCAAATCACTCATACACAACACAACACAACTACAACACAACACAACACAACACAACACACACAACACACACAACACAATCACAACACAACACAACAAACACAACACACACAAACACAACAACACAACACACTAACCCTAGTCACATACACAACCCAGCACAACACAAACAACACAACGTCCCAGGTCTTTGTCATTTCTCCCCCAACACACACACACACAACAGTGCATGACACGACACAACTCCTAACCAACATACCCATCTCTGTGATCTTCACTTCTAGTTTTCATTCCTGCTGTTGCTGCTGCTGCTGCTGGCATGACGGCTCAGATGGCGGATGTCGATCTGTTTACAGGCATACTGCCATCCCTAAAAGCCCCTCCATCAGATACAGCACACACCCTCAGGCTTTCATTCCCCCCACACTTCTGAGAGGTGTGTGGGATGGGGGTGGGGGGTAGGGGCAGTAGGAATGGAATTGGGGGTGGTGTGGGTGTAGCGTGGATTGAGAGCATCATAATACAGTGTGTAATCAAAGAACCTCACTGATTCTTTTGGCGGTATGTTTGGGATTGATGATATGGTGTGGTGATATACAGACAGCTGTTGTTCTCCACAATAATCGCTGACTGCAATGCAATGGGGTTTTTTTTTTTGGTTGTGCGTCTCACAAACTGTACATTCATTGAGGTGTTCAGAGTTTGTTATAAAAGTGACATTATTGCACAGAAATTTTGACAATACAGACAGGGACACACATAACAGGGGACACACACAGAGATATGGAAACACACACAGACAGGGAGACACCAGACAGGAATACACACATACAGACAAGGAACACACACACAGACAGGAATACACACACAACAGGTCAAGGACACAACACAGACAGGAATACACACATACAGACAAGGACACACACACACAGACAGGATACAACACACAATACAGTCAAGGACACACACACAACAGGAATACACACACATACAGAAAAGGACACAACACAACAGACAGGAATACACACATACAGACAAGGACACACACACAGACAGGAATACACACATACAGACAAAGGACACACACACAGACAGAATACACACACACAGACAAGGACACACACACAGACAGGAATACACACTACAGACAAGGACACACACACAGACAGGAAACACACATACAGACACAGAGGACACACACGCAGACAGGAATACACACATACAGAAAGGACACACACACAGACAGGAATACACACATACAGACAAGGACACACACACAGACAGGAATACACACATACAGACAAGGACACACACACAGACAGGAATACACACACATACAGACAAGGACACACACACAGACAGGAATACACACATACAGACAAGGACAACACAACACAACAGGAATACACACATACAAAAAGGACACACACACAGACAGGAATACACACAGACAGGACACTCAACACAAGGAACACACACAGAAAGGAACACAGACAGGAATACACACATAACAGACAGGACACACACACAGACAGGGACACAGATAAAGACACACACAGACAGGGACACCACACAAAGGACACACACACAGACAGGAACTGAACAGGACACACACATACAGGCAAAGACATACACACCAGAATGGACACACATAGGAAAAACACATAGAATGGACACACAACATAATTAATAGACAGGGTCAGGGGCCCACAGGGACACAAGGTTCCCGTCCCCTCTGTCTACAGAACACAACACAACGTCCCAGGTCTTTGTCATTTCTCCCCCAACACACACACACACAACAGTGCATGGCATGACACGACTCCTAACCATACCCATCTCTGTGATCTTCACTTCTAGTTTTCATTCCTGCTGTTGTGCTGCTGCTGCTGCTGGCATGGCGGCTCAGATGGCGGATGTCGATCTGTTTACAGGCATACTGCCATCCCTAAAAGCCCCTCCATCAGATACAGCACACACCCTCAGGCTTTCATTCCCCCCCCCCCCACACTTCTGAGAGGTGTGTGGGATGGGGGGGGGGTAGGGGCAGTAGGAATGGAATTGGGGGTGGTGTGGGTGTAGCGTGGGTTGAGAGCATAATAATACAGTGTGTAATCAAAGAACCTCACTGATTCTTTTGGCGGTATGTTTGGGATTGATGATGTGGGTGTGGTGATGTGGAGACAGCTGTTGTTCTCCACAATAATCGCTGACTGCAATGCAATGTTTTTTTTTTGGTTGTACGTCTCACAAACTGTTCATTCATGAGGTGTTCAGAGTTTGTTATAAAAGGATTTATTACTCAGAAGTTTTAACAAATACAGACAGGGACGCACACAGAGACAGGGACACACATAGATAAGGATCAACAGACACACAGGGACACACATATACAGGGCCACACACATATATGGACACACAGAGACAGAGACGCCCAGGAGGGACACACACAAGACAGGACACACAGACAGGGAGACAGAGGGACACACACAGACACAACAGGGACACAGACACAAAGAGGGACACAAACACAAACAGGGACACAGACACAAACAGGACACAGGCATAGGATACACATACACAGGATCACACAGACAGGACACAGATACAGGGACACATAGACAGGGACACACATACAAACAGGGACACATAGACACATGCAGACACAAGATGCAGGAAGAGACACACAGACAGCGACACCAGACAACAGGGATACTCACACAGACAGGGACACTCACAGACAGGGACACTACACACACACAGGGACACTCACACACACATGGACACTCACACAAGGAACACACAGAGACAGGAGCATAGACAGACATGAATACACACATACAGACAGGACACGCACACAGACAGGGACACACACACAGACAGGGACACACACACAGACAGGGACACAGACAGACAGGAACACATACAGACAGGCAAAGACACACACACACACAGAATGGTACAACACATAGGGAAAAACACATAGAATGGGACACACACATAATTATATAGACAGGGGCCACAGGGACACAAGGTTTCCTGGTCCCCTCTGTCTACAACACGACTCAACAACACACCAACACAACACAACACAACACAACCAAACAACACAACACACACAACATGACACAACGACACACACAACTCAACACAACACAACACAACTCAACACAACACAACACAACACAAAACAAACACACAACAACCAACAAACAACACAAACAATCACAACACAACACACAAACACAACACAAACAACACAAACAACACTACACAACACAACACAAACAAACACAACACAACGTCCCAGGTCTTTGTCATTTCTCCCCCAACACACACACACAACAGTGTATGGCATGACACGACTCCTAACCATCCATACCCATCTCTGTGATCTTCACTTCTAGTTTTCATTCCTGCTGTTCTGCTGCTGCTGCTGGCATGGCGGCTCAGATGGCGGATGTCGATCTGTTTACAGGCATACTGCCATCCCTAAAAGCCCCTCCATCAGATACAGCACACACCCTCAGGCTTTCATCCCCCCACACTTCTGAAGGGTGTGTGGGATCGGGGGTAGGGGTAGGGGCAGTAGGAATGGAATTGGGGTGGCGTGGGTGTAGCGTGGATTGAGAGCATAATAATACAGTGTGTAATCAAAGAACCTCACTGATTCTTTGGTGGTTGTTTGGGATTGATGATATGGGTGTGGTTACGGAAAGAAAGATGCTGGCACTCCAGGTATTACCCAGTTTATTGCAATATCTACAAAGCTGAAAAAATATGCCAGTCTAGCCAGCAACTTGAGGACATCTGGCTTTCAAGGCAAAATCTTCGCCATAAAGGTTGGAGCAAGGGGGGTAATAGGCACATCAGCTATAATCTCAGGAAGCACCTTTCGATTTCGGGGAGAGAGGACCAGAGCCCTAAAAGCAATAGCAGAAGCAGCTGGGGGGGGGGGGGGGGACTCCAGCTGGATCCGGACCTGAAGGAACAAGAAGCGAAATTCATAAGACTTAAAATTCCCGCAGTTGTTGCTGGTGACTGATAGCCATGTGGTTAAGACATCCTTCTAAAGGGTGAACTTGCTTTGAGAAACCTGACCACATAGGATGCGTGGGTTCGATTCCCGAGGAAGAGACATTTCTATTTAAAAAAAATCTAAAATCATGGCGACAGCAGAGGGGCATCCAGAAGTCATGATATGGATGTGGTGTGCCCTTAGAGAGTGTCAGGAGTTAAGGGCCGTAACATTTGCTTGACAGGGGTTCCTCCTCTGAGGACCTTCTGCTGTCCGGCTCTCCCAAAGTTTCTTACTACCCATAATTTTAGGGACAACCACTGATGACATTATCATCACTTAGTGTCTGAACTTCATCATGTTTTGGGCATGCAGGGCAGCAACTAGCTTCTCCACGCCTGTCTGTTTTGGAAAAGGTTTGTATAAAGTATCCCAGAAGTAT
>CM060309.1:8139486-8144486 GCA_030674185.1 Monoplex corrugatus | reverse complement strand
GCCAGGAACAAATCTTACATCATATATTGTACCTGCAAAAGGTGCACACGATCAGACAGAATGAGTCGAACGAGGGGAAGGCACTCCCACACGCGTGAAGTAATCATTCACAAACGGGTGGAGCAATCGTCCTTACTTTTATTTTGTCTACAAGTGCACACATGATCGATCTGAATCAAGATCTTCTCGACTGAGTTACTTCAGGTTGTTATCGTCAAACACCTTTCGCGTCATTGTGACCACCTTGTGGACACAGAGAGAGAGAGGGGGGGGGGGGGGGGGAGAGAGAGAGAGACAGACAGAGAAGAGACAGAGAAAGAGAAAGAGAGAGACGAGAAGAGACAGACAGACACAGACAGACAGACGACAGACGAGAAATAGACAGATAAGAGGGGAGGAGAGAGAGAGAGAGAGAGAAGAGAGAGAGAGAGAGAGAAGAAGAACGAGAGAGGAGACCAGACAGACAGATAAATAGACAGATAAAGAGGGGGGAGAGAGAGAGAGAGAGAGAGAAGTGAGTGAGAGAGAGAGAGAGAGAGAGAGAGAGACAGACAGACAGAGAGACAGATAGACAGAGACAGAAACAGAACATACAGTCCGACATACAGACAGACAGAGACAGGCAGCCAGCAGATAGACAGACAGGAAAAGAAAGAAAGAGAAACAGACAGAGACAGAGACAGAGAGACAGACAGAGAGAGAGACAGACAGACAGAGCCACAGAGAGACAAAGGCACAGACAGACAGACATTAAATTAAGAGACAGTACAATAAGAATGCGTACACGAAGTAACACTGCTTGCTGATTTCAATTTAGCTAGGAGACTGGAAGTTATATTACAACTCTGTCGCAGAATACAATCCCAACTCCTGCTTTTTGACATACTTGTGAACCTTTTGGTCCCTTTTTATCCACTGGACGAGGCGGCAGGGAAGTTTTTAATCCTCTTCTTATTATCCGTTGTTTGGTGTTGTTTGTGGTCTGTTTGTGACCGTGCACTTCGCGCTTGACAAAGGCCGGTTGGCCGAAAATTTGCGCTTGTTCTTGTCTTGTTGTGTTGAATACGCGCTTACTTTGGTTTGCTTGTTCTTCTGGTTCCTTCATACTTGTCATAGTTTTGACGAAAAGAGTGAGTAGCACAGATGCCTTGATCACAGAACAAAAAAGCTGGATTGCACGTAAGGACGAAGAGGCGGCATAATTGTGAAAACACCAGTGTACCTGACAGGTAGCTACGGGTACGACACGTCATAACAGAAATGACAGAGACAAAATAAAGTTAAAGGCATGTGTCCCAACACACACACACACACACACACACACACACACACACACACACACACACACACACACACACACACACACACACACACACACACACACACTACACACACACACACATACACACACACAACACACACACACACACACACACACCACACACACCCACACACGCACGCACGCACGCACACACACACACACACCACTGTATTTATACATTGCAAGGCACTTACTGCACAGTCCTGTAGGTCGGTTTTTTTTTGCTTTTTTTTGTTTTGATTAAGCATGATTGTTGTATACCTGTAAATCCCACCTGCTCCTGTTTGTTTGCTTGTTAGATTTTTTTCTTACTCCCTAAAGGGCCTGTTTCAACGCAATTTTTTTTTCGTCTAAAAGCACATATGCGAATAGACGTTAAAAGAAATAACGAACGAACACACACACACACACACACACACACACACACACACACACACACACACACACACACACACACACACACACACACACACACACACACACACACACACACACACACACACACACACACACACACACACACACACACACACGCCTATTTGTCACAGACTATAGCTTCAACTCCTCTTTTTAACATAATCATTGTCATAATTTTATAACAGAAAAGTGTGGATAACCTACCTGCAAAAATCTGAATCAAAGTAACTACCAGCATTAAATTCAAGCAAATACGAGTAAAAAGAATTTAAAAAACAAAACAAAAACAACAGCAAAAACAAAACAAAACAAAACAAAAAAATACCCCACCCCCACCCACCCAAAACAAACAACAAAAAAACAAAAACATAACGCGTATTTAATAATGACAAAACAAGACAGGCCTTTGTCAAGCGTATACAAAAGACAGCAGATTCTTTTCTTTGTTTGTTTGTTTGCTTTCTTCTTTTTTTCTTTTTTTCTTTCTTTCTTTTTCTTTTTTTTCTTTCTTTCTTTTTTGTTTTTTTTTTGTTTGTTTTTTTTCTTTCTTCTTTCTTTTCTTTCTTTCTTTCTTTGTTTTTGTTTCTTTCTTTCTTTCTTTCTTTGTTTGTTTGTTTGTTTGTTCTTTCTTTCTTTCTTTCTTTCTTTCTTTCTTTCTTTTCTTTTCTTTTTCTTTTTTGTTTTGTTTGTTTGTTTGTTTCTTTCTTTTCTTTCTTTTTTCTTCTTTCTTTCTTTCTTTTTTTTTTTGTTTGTTTGTTTGTTTGTTCTTTCTTTCTTTCTTTCTTTCTTTCTTTTTTTTTGTTTGTTTTGTTGTTGTTTCTTTCTTTCTTTCTTTTTTCTTTGTTTCTTTCTTTCTTTCTTTTTTTTTTTTTTTTTTTTTTTTTCTTTTTTCTTTTTTGTTCTTCTTTCTTGTTTGTTTGTTTGTTTGTTTGTTTGTTTGTTTGTTTCTTTCTTTCTTTCTTTCTTTCCTTCTTTGTTTCTTTGTTTGTTTGTTTATTTGTATATACAATATTCTTGCTCTTTTCATTAATGTGGCGTAGAAAATGGGACAGACAACCAGGAAAAGCAAAAACAAAAAGCAAAAAACAACAAAACAAAACAAACAAAACAAAATTAGAAAAAAACAACAACAGCAAAAACATTTCTTTCAACTGCCATCACTCTATCTGCAATGTCGATGTCGATTTGTTTGTTTGGTTAGTTGGTTTGGTTGGTTGTTCGTTTCGTTGTTTGTTCACTTATTTATTTTGGTTAGTTGTTTGTTTCATTGTTTGTTTATTTGTTTATTTTGGTTGGTTGTTTGATTTATTGTTTGTTTATTTGTTTTTTTGGTTGGTTGTTTGTTTCATTGTATATTTGTTTATTTTGGTTGGTTGTTTGATTCATTATTTGTTTATTTGTTTATTTTGGTTGGTTGTTTGATTCATTGTTTGTTTATTTGTTTGGTTTGGTTGGTTGTTCGTTTCATTGTTTGTGTTTATTTGTTTGGTTTGGTTGTTGTTGTTGTTGTTGTTGTTGTTGGGTTTTTTGTTTTTGTTTTTGTTTCACTGTTTGTTTCTTTGTTTCTTAGGGTTGTTTGATTCATTGTTTGTTTAGTTGTTTGGTTTGGTTGGTTGTTCGTTTCATTCTTTGTTTGGTTAGTTGTTTTGGTTAGTTGTTCGTTTCATTCTTTGTTTTATTTGTTTGGTTTGGTTGGTTGTTCGTTTCATTGTTTGTTTATTTGTTTGTATTGTTGGTTGTTCGTTTCATTCTTTGTTTGGTTAGTTGTTTTGGTTAGTTGTTCGTTTCATTCTTTGTTTATTTGTTTGGTTTGGTTGGTTGTTCGTTTCATTGTTTGTTTATTTTGGTTGTTTGTTTGATTCATTGTTTGTTTATTTGTTTGTATCGTTGGTTGTTCGTTTCATTGTTTATTTGTTTGGTTTGGTTGTTTGTTTGTTTCATTGTTTATTTATTTGTTTGTATTGTTGGTTGTTTGTTTCATTGTTTGTTTATTTGTTTGTATTGTTGGTTGTTTGATTCATTGTTTGTTTATTTGTTTGTAATGTTGGTTGTTTATTTCATTGTTTGTTTATTTGTTTGTATTGTTGGTTGTTTGATTCATTGTTTGTTCATTTGTTTGTAATGTTGGTTGTCCGTTTCATTGTCTGTTTATTTGTTTGTATTGTTGGTTGTTTGATTCATTGTTTGTTTATTTGTTTGTATTGTTGGTTGTTAGTTTCATTGTTTGTTCATTTGTTTGTATGGTTGTTTGTTTGATTCATTGTTTGTTTACTTATTTATTTTGGTTGGTTGTTTGATTCATTGTTTGTTTATTTGTTTGTATTGTTGGTTGTTAGTTTCATTGTTTGTTTATTTGTTTGTATGGTTGTTTGTTTGATTCATTGTTTGTTTACTTATTTATTTTGGTTGGTTGTTTGATTCATTGTTTGTTTATTTAGTTTGGTTGGTTGTTTGATTCATTGTTTGTTTATTTAGTTTGGTTGGTTGTTTGATTCATTGTTTGTTTATTTAGTTTGGTTGGTTGTTTGATTCATTGTTTGTTTATTTAGTTTGGTTGGTTGTTTGATTCATTGTTTGTTTTATTTAGTTTGGTTGGTTGTTTGATTCATTGTTTGTTTATTTAGTTTGTTGGTTGTTTGATTCATTGTTTGTTTATTTCTTTGTATTGTTGGTTGTTTGATTCATTGTTTGTTTATTTGTTTGTATTGTTGGTTGTTAGTTTCATTGTTTGTTTATTTGTTTGTATTGTTGGTTGTTCGTTTCATTGTTTGTTTACTTATTTATTTTGGTTGGTTGTTTGATTCATTGTTTGTTTATTTGTTTGTTTTGGGTGTTTGTTTGTTTCATTGTTTATTTGTTTGGTTTACTTGGTTGTACGTTTCATTCTTTGTTTGTTTGGTTGTTTGTTTCATTGTTTGTTTCTTTGTTTGGTTGTTTTGTTGGTTGTTCGTTTCATTGTTTGTTTTGTTTGGTTGGTTGTTTCATTGTTTGTTTCTTTGTTTGGTTTGGTTGTTTGTTTGTTTTACTGTTTGTTTCTTTGTTTGTTTGTTTTGTTGGTTGTTCGTTTCATTGTTTGTTTTGTTTGGTTGGTTGTTTCTTTGTTTGTTTTGTTTGGTTGGTTGTTTCTTTGTTTGTTTTGGTTGGTTGTTTCTTTGTTTGTTTTGGTTGGTTGTTTCTTTGTTTGTTTCTAACAGCTGTTACTCTCCGAAGCAGTTGGACCGTGTACATAGGTAACAGCCAGAGCGCCATGATTCCTCTTCAA
>CM060309.1:8121986-8131986 GCA_030674185.1 Monoplex corrugatus | reverse complement strand
TTTTCTCCTTCTTCTTCTCTTCTTTATTCTCCTTCATCATCATCATCATCATCATCATCATCATCATCATCATCATCATCATCATCTCTTCTTCTTCTTCTTCTGCGTCTTGTTCTCAGTTTTCTTCTTCATCTTCTTCTCCTCCTCCTCCATCTCCTCCTCCTCTTCTTTCTCCATCTTCTTTTCCTCTATCCCCTTCCCCCCTCCCCACTTTCATCCTTTTTCTTCTCTCCCCATGTGTACCTGGGATTCGGGTTTAAACCAAAGCATAAATCCATCAGGGGAGGCCGATAGCTTCTCGCTGTGCGCCCGCCTCTGTGGTTTGATTTCATTTATTTCCACAGAGATCGTGCTCTGGTGACAGTTTGTTTTTGCAGCGCTTTACCCCCCGCTTCTGGAAAGGGGAGAGGGGAGAGACATTACACCATCGTGGACTGAGACTGAAAACTTGATGGTAGATGGATAGATGAGTAGGTGGATGGATGGATGGATGGATGGAGGAATGAAGGAGGGAGGGATTGCAAAGTTAGGTGCAGTCTACTTTGCGCGCCAGCTAGTGGCGTTTGTTTTAATAATGATAGCACAGTCGACAATTTGTTGTATTTGTTGGGGGCAAAGACGCTTGTGTAAGAGAGGCAGGCACAGGAAGAAAGAAAGACAAAGTTTTGTGGTGTGATGGGAGGTTGCTGATGGCGGTTCAGGGTGACGGGGGTACAACAACATGGAGGCGTGATTTAGACGTATGTTTTGGCCCCCATGTATCGCTAAATAAACACACTGGTAAGTTTATGGTCGTGATTCATACATCTAACTCTCTAACTCTCGCCTTCCCACCTTCTCTCTCTCTCTTTCTCCTTCTCTCTCTCTTCCTCTCTCTTTCTCACTCTGTCTCCATTTCTCTCTCTCCCTATCCCCATCTATCTCTCTCTCCCTCTCTCTCTTTCTCACTCTCTCTCCTTCTCTCTCTCTCTCTCCATATATCTCTCTTTCTCCCTCTCTCTCTCTCTCTCTCCATTATCTCTCCTTTCTCCCTCTCTCTCCCTCTCCTTCTCTCTCCTTCTCTCTCTCTTTCTCTTCCCCTCCTCTCTCTCTCTCTCTGTGTTTCTCTCTCTGTTCTCTCTCTGTGTCTCTCTCTCTCTGTGTCTCTCTGTGTCACTCTCTCTCTTCTCCTCTCTCTCTCCCTTTTCTCTCTCTCCCCACTCTCTCTCCTCTCTCCTCTCTCTCTCTCTGTCTGTCTGCTCTCTCCCCATCTCTTTCCCCTCTCTCTCTTCTCCTCTCCCCTTCTCTTCTCTCTCTTGCACTCTTTTTTTTCTCTCTCCCTCTCCTTCTCTCTCTCTCTCTCCTCTCCTCCTCTTTCTCCCTCTCTCTCCTTCTCTCTCCCCCGCTCTCTCTTCTCCTCCCTCCCTCTCTCTCTCTCTGTCTGTCTGTCTCTCCATCTCTCTCCCAATCTCTCTCCCCCTCTCTCTCTTCTCCTCTCCCCCCCCTCTCTCTCTCTCTCTCTCTCTCTCTCTCTACTCTGTCTCTGTCTGTCTCTCTCTTCGGACACAGAAAGAATTCCATCCTCTTTCCCACAAAATTCGGATTACAAACTATCCGCATGATTTAATGTGCTCAAGTTTTTGACAGTAGTGCTTAATAAATTATCCTCACACACCACACACACACACACACACACACACACACACACACACACACACACACACCACACACACACACACGCACACACACATACACACACAACACATACACACACACGCACACACACAACACACATACACACACACATACACATACACACATCACACACACACACACACACACACACACACACACACACACACAACACACACACACACACACACACAACACCACACACACACACACACACACACAACAAACACACAACACACACAACCCAACACACACACAACACCACACACAAAACACACACACAAACAACACACACACACACACACACACACACAAACACACACACACAACACACACATCACACACACACACACACACAAACACACACACACACACAACAACAAACACACACACACAACACACCACACAAAACACACACACAACACACACAACACACACACACACACACAACACACACAACCACACAAACAAACACACACACACAAAACACACAACACACACACACACACCAACACACACAGCACAACACAAACACACACAACACACGCACACACAAAACACACACAACACACACAACACAAACACACACCAAGACACACATCACAACACAGACAAAACAATAAGGGTGATGATGACGATAGCGATGACGGTGGCAATATAATGATGTAAATGACGACGACGATAATGGAAGTGACCTTTATTCATGACAATGATTACAACAACGATGATTTAGATAACTATAAAAAGAATAGAAAAGGCCAAGGGACAATTTGGACTGGAAATCCCACATTTCAACCACTAGGCTATCGCGCTCATCGCTTATCTATATACCGTTTGAGGAAACAATTTCATGGTAACGCAACTGAACAAGTAAGAGATGAAAAACAAGGGTCTGCAATTTATTAGACTTACATGTGTTCTGTGACAGCTTTTCATTTTATGCATCTACAGTGGTTAGGAACAAGCTAATCATGAAAACAAGTGGATTGTGTGGGTGTGTGTGGTGTGTGTGTGTGTGTGTGTGTGTGTGTGTGTGTGTGTGTGTGTGTGTGTGTGTGTGTGGTGTGTGTGTGTGTGTGTGTGTGTGTGTGTGTGTGTATTTTTTCATTTGCTTTTTGTTTGTTTATTTGTTTGTTTGTTTGTTTTTTTGGTGGCGTTGAAATTTAAAACCTAAAAGTTTTGCCTAACACTAGGCCAGAATAAGGCCATCATTTCCTCTTGTTGTTGTTGTTGTTGTTGTTGTTGTTGTTGTTGTTGTTGTTGTTGTTGTTGTTGTTGTTGTTTGTTGTTCTTCTTCTTCTTCTTCTTCTTCTTCTTCTCTTCTTCTTCTTCTTCTTCTTTCTTCTTCTTCTTCTTCTTCTTCTTCTTCTTCTTCTTCTTCTTCTTCTTCTTCTCTTCTTCTTCTTCTTTCCTTCTTCTTCTTCTTCTTCTTCTCTCTACTCTTCTTCTTCTTCTTCTTCTTCTTCTTCTTCTTCTTCTTCTCTCTTCTTCTTCTTCTTCTTCTTCTTCTTCTTCTTCTTCTTCTATTACTCTCTCTCTTCTTCTTCTTTTCTTTCTTCTTCTTTCTTCTTTTTCTTCTTCTTCTTCTCCTCTCTTCTTCTTCTTCTCTTCTTCTTCTTCTTCTTCTTCTTCTTCTTTCTTCTTCTTCTTCTTCTCTTCTTCTTCTTCTTCTTCTTCTTCTTCTTCTTCTTCTTCTTCTTCTTCTTCTCTTCTCTTCTTTCTTCTTCTTCTTCTTCTTCTTCTTCTTCTTCTTCTCTTCCTCTCTTCTCTTCTCCTTCTTCTTCTCTCTTCTTCTTCTTCTCTTCCTCTCCTTCTCTTCTCCTCTTCTTCCTCTCCTCTTCTTCTCTTCTTCATCTCTCTTCTTCTCTTCTTCTACTTCTTCTTCTTCTTCTTTTCTTCTTTCTCTTCTCTTCTCTCTCTTCTTTCTTCTTCTTCTCTTCTCTTCGTCTTCCTCCTCCTCCTCTTCTCTTCTACTCTTCTTCTCCTGTTTTTCTTCTCTTCTTCTCTTTCATAAACTGGTTATAACACATTTCAAGGAGATGAACGTGTTTATCTACCATGTATCTATCTGTCTGTAGGCTGTGTGTTGTAGAATGGCTGCACCCACCATATTCTTTCTCACAAGTCGGAGGAATGTGAACGTAATGTAATCTGGGAAGATAAGGAGAGGGTTGGGGGGGGGGGGGGGAGGAAAACGGGAGGATAAGGAAGGAGGACCTGCCAGGCGGTCGAAGGTGGTGGTGGTGGTGGTGGAGGGGGGCGGATGAGGTGAAGGAAGGGATAAGAAGATGGTATGTTATGGGAGGTGGGGGGGGTGGGGAAGAAAAGGGTGGGGGCAGAAGGATAAAATAACGGGCAAAATAAATGTAGTCCTATCAAGCTAACGAATAGCTCCCCCAGGCTGCCAGAGAAGGGAGGGAAGGAAAGACGGCGATGGAAGGAGGGAGGGAGCTTGGTGGGGGGTGGGGAGGGGGGGGGGAGACATGGGAGACAAGAGGGAGGCAGAGAGAGAGGGAAGAAAATCCCACTGCTTCAGAATTCCTGCATGACACGCCATCATCGGTGCCCAGACCAAACTTGCCTTCTCCCGCCCCTTTAACGTTTTATTGCATCTAACAAAAACATAACTCTCCCCCCGTTTCTTTGACGATCAATCAAAAAACAAACAAACAAACAAACAAACAAACAAACAAACAAACAAACAAAAGAACTGTGCAAGAAGAAACAGTTAGGCGTCTTTTTTTCTTCTTTTTTTTTTTTTTTTTTTTTTGGGGGGGGGGGGGGGGGGGTTGGACTGCAATGTTTCTTGATTAATTTGGACGGATTGAATAGCTCTTTAGAAAAAAAACAACAACGCCGAATTCTTCCAAAATCTGGACTTTTCAGATCAATGATGTTGTTCGGTACGAAGGGAGACATTTTAACGGACAAACCAACGAGAATAGAATAGAATAGAATAGAATAGAATAGAATAGAATAGAATATCTCAGTTTCTCTCCATGAATACATATTCACGACTAGGATTTAATTAAATTAATTTAACACTTCCACATTATATAGATATAAGCATCCACATTCAATATCCATATTAAACGTACTCTTATCTGCTTTTTAAAAAGGGTAATTCAGTAATAAAACATAATACAAACTAACAAACAACTGGACGAATAAACAAACCGATTATAAAATGAATGAATAAATGTACAAGTAAGCAGTTATGTCGCATGCGATAAATTTCAAAATCACCATAATGTTTAACGACCATCGAAAACTTCGAAACAATTCCAGAAGCAAAGATTTTGTACTGGCAAACAGTTACAATTTAGACATATTTCGTGTGTGTGTGTGTGTGTGTGTATATATATGTGTGTGTGTGTGTGTGTGTGTGCATGCGTGCGTGTTGCGCGTGTGTGTGTGTGTGTGTGAGTGTGTGTGTATGTATGTATGTATGTATGTGTGTGTGTGTGTGTGTGTGTGTATGTCTGTGTGTACGTGTGTGTGGTGTGTGTGTGAGTCGTGCGTGAGTATTGTGTGTAAGTGTATAAATGTATATGTGTGTCTGTGTGTATGTCTATATGAGTATTGTATATAAGCGTCTGTTGTGTGTGTGTGTGTGTGTTGTGTGTGTGTGTGTGTGTGTGTGTGTGTGTGTGTGTGTGTGTTGTCTTGTGTGCGTGTGTGTCTGTGTATGTGTGTGTGTGTGTGCGTGCGAGCGTGCGTGTTGTGTGTGTGTGTGTGGTGTGTGTCCCGCGCGCGCGCGCGTGCGTGTGTGTGTGTAACGCCTTTTACGCTGTTATCATCAAACACGCAGCTTTTGAACCCAGACCCACCAGGGACCACGAGCGGCACGCCAGCAATGTTGACGTCTTATACAGTTTGTACATGATGTCTACCTAGGGGCACATTTAATGCACACACACGCCTATCCAAAACTTTTTCAGGTGTTCGTTTGATTTATCAACTTGCTAGTGTATATTTTATTTTTTGCAGGTTGTTGGCTGGTCGTATTTGTTGTTGTTGTTGTTTTTGTTCCTGTTGTTGTTGTTGCGTGTTGTGGCTGGTGCCGAGGTCTTTTGCAGCCTTATCATCATCATCATCCATTTATCATCATCATCATCATCATCATCATCATCACTATCATTATTATTATTATTATTATTTATTATTATTATTTGTTGTTACTGTTTATTATTAAATTATTATTATATCATTATTATTATTATTATATATATTATTATTATTATTATTATTATATTATTGTTGTTGTTGTTATTGTTGTGGCTGTTGTTGTTATTGTTGATGATGTTGTTGTCGTCATTGTTGTTCTTATCACCATCATCAACATCATCACCATCACCATCATTGTTATTATTATTATTATTATTATCATTATTATAGTTTGTTGTTTTAATTAGTATCATTATTATTTCTTTTATCTCTATCACTGCTGCTGTTACTATTGTTATAACCAAAACATCATTGTTATCATCGTTATCATCATCATCATCATAATCATCATCATCATCATCATCACCGTAATTACAGTTGATATAATCTTTGGATGAAACCTGTTCTCAAAATGACGCCAGGAGAAGAAAATTCAGGGTGGGAACAATCTGAGCCTGCAACACCTGCACCTCATTCCTATCGGAGTCCCAAGACGAAAAAAATATTTAAAAAAAAAATAAAAATAAATAACCCCCCTCAGCTTCTCTCTCTTATCAGTCAGCCTCGTCTCCTGCTGCTCGTCCGTGACCGTCTAAGCCTCACGTGACCAGGCGTCTGGGCGCTCCCCGTCCGTACATCTTTGATTCCGGCTTCTTCTCTGGGCTTCTAAGTATAGGGGACTGCCAGATTGAAAGGTGGTAATTTTGACTCCTAGTCCCAACCATCCTCTCCCTTCCTTTCCTCCAAGCCAAATTACAGTTCTCGTTGTGATACTGATAATTTTGATTTTCAATAACAGTTGCTGTGTTTCTTTTACTCCGGTAACCCTCACGTGACCATACGCCTGCCAATGAGAGTGAACTCCCTTCAAATTTTCTGCTTCATTCTTGGTCTTATTCCTACTGTGGAAGGCTGTTAGTTTTCAAAGGAAAAAAAATTGAGTATTTTTCGTGGCCATATTTCTTTCTTTCTTTCTGGTGATAAACTTGGAGTGTGTGTGTGTGTGTGTGTGTGTGTGTGTGTGTGTGTGTGTGTGTGTGTGTGTGTGTGTGTGTGTGTGTGTGTGTGTGTGTGTGTGTGTGTGTGTGTGTTGTGTGTGTGTGTGTGAGCGAACGCGCGCGTGCGTGCGTGCGACTTGTTTTGGAAAGGGCAAATCTGTTATTTTCTTCAGTGCTTGTTTATATATGTATTTCGAGATGGTAAGTGGGATATATATGACTGTAGCCGGTGGAACGGCTTTCAGTAAGAGATAGAGTTGACTAATAGAATGGTTTACAGCGAAAACATCATGACAAAACCTAGAAGAAGACCCTGGATTAAAGGTTGGAGGGAAAATGATAAACAAACATTCGATACGCAGATGACACCGTGCTAATTGCAGAAAGTGAAAGGGACCTACAAAACCTTGTGAATATACTAGAAACAGAAAGCAAAGGTAAGGGGTTGGAACTAAACAAGCAGGAAGACTGAAGTCATGGTGATCAGTAAAAACATGAAATCCCCTCATGCAAAATAACAGCAAATGGCACAACCTTGACAAAGATTGATAAATCCAAATACATGGGAACGATCATTTCATCAGACGGCAGATGCACATCAGAAATAGCCGGCAGAATCGGCCAAGCCAAAACAGCATTCGGGAAGATGACAGGCATTCTTACCAACAAATGCCTATCAATTAACATCAGGAAGAGAGTTCTTGAATGTTATATAGAACCAATACTGCTGTACAGATGTGAGGCGTGGACAGTCAACAAACAAAACCAGAACAAGATTGAGGCAGCCGAGATGTGGTTTCTAAGAAGAATGTTGAGAGTTCCATGGACAGCAAGAAAACAAACGAGACAGTCTTGATGGAGGCAGCACAGGTAGATCATTCATAAGGAAGATTACGAAAAGACAGGCAACATTTATAGGCCATTTTATGAGGAAAGGGGATTTGGAGCACCTGGTCACAACGGGAAAGCTGGAGGGAAAGGGAGCACCGGGTAGACCCAGGGAGAACATGCTGGACGGACTTGCAGAGTGGCTGGGGACGAGGGGGGTGGGAGAGATGCTAGGGGCAACGAGAGATAGAGACAGATGGAAGTCCATGATGGCCAACGCCATGCGGCAGGGCACCTGATGATGATGATGAATAGAATGGTTAATTCTGCACAGTTCTATGTTGAGTCATTACGTTAGCTGACATGGGTTATTTGCCTACAGTAACGTCACGGATAATATCTACGTTATCAATCATTATAGATTACATTGACGAATTATGACTACGAGACACTAACACTTCAAGTATATGCTCTTTTCAAATAATCCCTAAAAGCTCCTGAGCTTATCACAACAAGAAGCAACAAATACATCGAACAAATGCCAAGATAATGTTTAAGCACAGAGTGGAATATATTAATTTAAAACAGCATTCAAGAAAATGAAAAGCGGTTTACCAACAGATGCTAATCAATTGACGTCAGGAAGAGAATACTTCAGTGTTACATAAAAACCGTTAGGATTTCCCTACCACACACACACACACACACACACACACACACACACACACACACACACACACACACACACACACAACAACACACACACACACACACACACACACACACACACACACACACACATACACACACACACACAACACACACACACACAAAATGATATCGTCTTTTGACGTTAGTAGTGTGCCATACTTTCCTCGTCTTTTCCTCCCTTGATGTTCTTCCTTCTTCTCCCTCTCCATCGTTCAGCCATTTTCCGGACCCATGGGCCTCCTTCAGACATGGTGGCTGATAACCTGACAAATCTATAGCTCTACGCCCCTGCCTCTTGACATTTTTGTCTTTGCTCTCTCTCTCTCCTCCCCTCGTCTCTCTTCTCTCTCTGTGTCTGTCTGTCTGCCCTTCTCTCTTGTCTCTCTTCTCTCTCTCTGTCCTCTCTCTATCTGTCTCTCTCTCTTTGTCTCTCTTCTCTCTGTCTCTTTTTCTATCTCTCTCTCTCTATCTCCCTCTCTTCTGTCTCTCTCTCTTTCACTCTCTTGTCTATCTGTCTCTCTTTCTCTTCTGTCTCTCTCTCTCCGTCACTCTCTCTATCTGTCTCTCTCTCTATCTATCTATCTATCGTCTCTACTCTATCTATCTATCTATCTCATCTATCTATCTCTCTCTCTCTGTTCTTTTCTCTCTCTCTCTCTGTCTCTTTCTTTCTCTCTTGTCACTCTCTTGTCTCCCTCTCTGTCTTCTATTCTCTCTCTCTCTCACTCTCTCCTCTTTACTCTCTCTCTCTTCTTCTATTCTGTCTCTCACTCTCTCTCTCTCTCTCTCTCACTCTCTCTCTCTTCTCATTCTGCCTGCTGTCTGTCTGTCTGCTGTCTGTCTGTCTGTCAATGTCTGTCTCTCTCTCTCTCTCTGTTCTCTCTTCATGTTTGACTTTTCTTGAATTCTCTTTATTTGATTTGAATTTCAGTTTCATGTTTGTTTGTTTGTTGTTGTTTGTTTGTTTGTTTTTCAAAATCCCATTTTATGCTGTTTTAATGCAAGCAGACTTGCGACTGCGCTTCCTTTGGGCTCACATCTATACCGTCGGAAAATAAATTTCTCTCTCTCTCTCCTCTCTCTCTCTCTCTCTCTCTCTCCTCTCTCTCTCCCTCTCTCTCTCTCTCTCCCTTCTCTCTCTCTCTCTCTCTCTCCTCTCTCTCTCTCTCTCCTCTCTCTCTCTCTCCTCTCTCTCCTCTCTCTCTCTCTCCCTCTCTCTCTCTCTCTCCTCTCTCTCTCTCCCTCTCTCCTCTCTCTCTTCTCTCTCTTCTCTCTCTCTCTCTCCTCCTCTCTTCTCTCTCTCTCTCATCTCTCTCCTTCCACCCCACTCTCCACTCACCTCCTCCTCTCTCTCACCCACTCTCTACAATCTCTCTCTCAACACCCTCACACACTATACTATCTCATCCCTCTCTCTCTCACTCTCCTACTCTCTACCCATCACTCCCTCACCCTCCTCTCCTACCACACTTACTCTCTCATCCTGTCTGTCTGTACTTCTGTCTTCTCTCTCTCTCTCTCCTCTATCTCTCACACAACGCACACACACAAACACACACACACCATCATTCACACACACACAACAACACAACAAACAACACACAAACACACACACACATACACAC
>CM060309.1:8111986-8116986 GCA_030674185.1 Monoplex corrugatus | reverse complement strand
TGTCCATTGTTCCTCACTGTCACCAACGTCTTCCAGAGCACTGAATTTGTTTCAACCATGAACATTAATTTTTTCACGTATCACTTCATCTGTCTTTAAGAGTCCAAGGTTTAGTTTGATGTTGCTTTTGGTCTGTTTCCTTTTCCTTAATTTCAGCCTAAACCTTCCCACTACAGGATTGTGGTCACTGTTGCAGTCTGCTCCTGGTAGTGTTTTTGCTGACAGTAAAGAATTTCTAAATCTTTTGTTGATCAGGATGTAGTCAATCTGATTTTTGGTATTATCTCCTGGACACATCCAAGTCCATTTTCTTCTATTAGGCTGCTCAAACCAGGTGTTTCCTACTATAAACTCATTCATCTGTGCCCATTCTACAACGTTTCCCTCCCCTTTCATTTTGTGTACCAATCCATGAGGTCCAACTATATCCTCCATCCTATCATGTCCCACTTTAGCATTAAAATCTCCCATTATGACTGTAATTTCTTGTGATTTACATTGGATCTTGGCCATCTCTAATACTTCGTAGAAGTTGTCGATGTCTTCCTGAGTACTTGTGGATGTTGGTGCATACACCTGGATGATGTTGATATCAAATGGTTTGCCTCCCAATTTGACCAGCAAAACTCTGTCGGACACAGCCCAGTATCCCCTTAACTGCTTTTGATTTGTCTTTGTCCATTATGATGCCTACTCCTCTTTCATGTGAATTACCATATATATATATACATGCTCTGTCTCTCTCCACAAATACACACACACACACACACACACACACACACACACACACACACATTCACACACACACACACACACACACACACACACACATTCACACACACACACACACGCGCTCTCTGTCTAGAACACATACTCTCTCTCCTGTCTCATTCTCTCTCTCTTCTCTCTCATGTCTGTCCATCTCTCTCTCTCTCATGTCTGTCCATCTCTCTCTCTCTCATGTCTGTCTATCCATCTCTCTCTCTCATGTCTGTCTGTCCATCTCTCTCCCTCATGTCTGTCTGTCCATCTCTCTCTCTCATGTCTATCTGTCCATCTCTCTCTCTCTCATGTCTGTCTGTCCATCGCTCTCTCTCTCTCATGTCTATCTCTCCATCTCTCTCTCTCTCATGTCTGTCTGTCCTCTCGCTCTCTCTCTCTCTCTCTTTCTCTCTCTCTCTCTCTGTCTCTCTCTGTCTCTCTGTCCATCTCTCTCTCTCTCTCTCTCTCTCCTCTCTCTCTCTCTCTCTCTCTCTCTCTCTCTCTCCCTCGTGTACCTTCATTCTGACCGACAGAACACGGATCAATCAATACAAGCACATTCAAAGCTGACAACAAAAACAGACACCAAGGCTAAAAATACGTCTGACTGAAAGGACACGGCGCTGCTTGACCTACCCCCTCCCCTCCCCTCCCCTCCCTTCGCTCCTCCAGCCCCTCCCCTGCCCCGACACACACACAAACACACACACACACGCACGCACGCACGCACACACACACACACACACACACACACTCTCAAAACTGACAGACGATTTCACGACTCGCTTGTTATCAGTCTGGAACAAGTCTGCAGCTTAAAAATAATAGACCAGCATGAAATCTAGACTAGGTAAAACATAGTCTGGGTAGGGCATCAGGACCTGGCGTGGCCAGTGCAACAAAACTTTAAAAAAAACATTTTGGTTGCACTGTGAGGTCTATACCAATGCTATTGTCGGATTCTCTGATTCTACCTGACAACACAAAACTCTCGGCATTTGCAAGGTCTTCTAACTGCGGAGGAAAACAGGATCTGTGGAAATCTGATATCACTGACAGAATGATTGGAGCATTAGAATGGGTAGCTTACTAGGAAACTGGAGCATTATGATGGGTAGTTTACAGGGAAACTGGAGCATTAGGATGTGCAATTTCCTGAGGAAACTGGAGCATTATGATGGGTAGCTTACTGGGAAACTGGAGCATTAGGATGGGTAGCTTACAAGGAAACTGGAGCATTATGATATGTAGTTTACTGGGAAGCTGGAGCATTAGGATAGGTAGCTTACTGGGAAACTGGAGCATTATGATGGGTAGTTTACTGGGAAACTAGAGCATTATTAGGATGGGTAGCTTACTGGGAAACTGGAGCATTAGGATGGGTAGCTTACTGGGAAACTGGAGCATTAGGATGGGTAGCTTACTGGGAAACTGGAGCATTATGATGGGTAGTTTACTCAGAAACTGGAGCTTTAGGATGGGTAGCTTACTAGGAAACTGGAGCATTAGGATGGGTAGTTTACTAGGAAACTGGAGCTTTAGGATGGGTAGCTTACTAGGAAACTGGAGCTTTAGGATGGGTAGCTTACTGGGAAACTGGAGCTTTAGGGTGGGTAGCTTACTAGGAAACTGGAGCTTTAGGATGGGTAGCTTACTCGAAACTGGAGCATTAGGATGGGTAATTTACTAGGAAACTGGAGCATTAGGATGGGTAGTTTACTAGGAAACTGGAGCATTAGGATGGGTAGTTACTAGGAAACTGGAGTCAATCTGATGGGTAGCTTACTAGAAACTGGAGCATTAGATGGGTAGCTTACTAGGAAACTGGAGCATTAGATGGGTAGCTTACTAGGAAACTGGAGTATTATGATAGGTAGCTTACTAGGAAACTGGAGCATTATGATGGGTAGCTTACTAGGAAACTGGAGCATTAGGATGGTAGCTTAGTATGTGTGTGTTCGTGCGTGCGTGCGTGTGTAATGGTATGTTGATGTGTGTGTGTGTGTGTAGTGTGTGTGTGTTGTGTGTGTGTAAGTGTGTGTGTGTGTGGTGTGTGTGTGTGTGTGTGTGTGTGTGTGTGTGTGTGTGTGTGTGTGTGTGGTGTGTGTGTGATGTGTGTGCCTTCGTGTGTGCGTGTTTCTAGTTTCAATTTGTTTAAACGCTGGCAGTTACTTTGATTTTGCTCTCTCTCTCTCTCTCTCTCTCTCTCTCTCTCTCTCTTCTCTGTCTCTCTCTCTCTTCTGTCTCTCTGTCTCTATCTCTGTCTGTCTGTCTGTCTGTCTCTCTCTCTGTCTGTCTGTCTTGTCTCTGTCTCTGTCTTCTGTCTGTCTGTCTCTCTCTCTCTTGTGTCTGTCTCTCTCTCTCTGTCTCTGTCTCTCTCTGTCTCTGTCTGTCTGTCTGTCTGTCTTCTCTCTCTCTCTCTCTCTCTCTCTCTCTCTCTCTCTCTCTCTCTCTCTCTCTCTCTCTCTCTTTCAAACCTAACTGTACGAAAAACATCGAAACTCGACACTTCCATCCCATCATCTCAGCGTTGGTTATCATCAATCATCCCTCCTCCACCCCCATCCTCCCCTCCGCCCCCACCCCCACCCACCCTGCCACGTCCCTGGGATGTTTATCTCCGTCGGCCATATCACTTTAGGTGGCTGCTGACGCTAAAACTCAATAAACGAAAAAAAAAAAAAAAAAAAATTACAAACTTACAATTTTCAAGATTACGTTTCGTCTGATTCCAGACAGTTTGTCTGAAAACTCTTTCGTGCCTTCAACAAGATCTGTCAGTCCAAAAGACTCTTTCATGCCTGCTAGAATACCCATCTGTCTATAAAACGTTTTAATACCTGTTACATTATCCGGCTGTGTAGAAGACTTTTTTTTTTATGCCTGTTAGAATATCAGTCTGTTTATAAGACTTTTTTGATGCCTACTACAATATCTTTTTTTTAAAATTGTTTTTTCTTCATTTTCAAATAATAGCATTTACAAACATCTTGAAATGTATACAAAGCATAATCAATCAGATCTAACAAAATATGGAAAGAACAAGCATTCTGTTGCAATATATATATATGTATACATATATATATACAGACACATACATATACACATACACAACATACATATGTACATATACACATACACATAACACACACATAAATACACACACACACATATACACACATACACACATACACACATACACATGTACATCCATTATGTCTAACTGTAGCAGGTGAAGAGATATACATAAATTCGCATTTTAAGAAGAAAATTTCACGAATGTACATATGAAACAATAATGAAAACACATACACACACACACACACACACACACACACACACACACACACACACCACACACACACACACACACCACACACACACACACACACACACACACACACACACTACACACACACACACACACACACACACCTAACTACACACACACACACACACACACACACACACACACACACACACACACACACACACACACACACACACACACACACACACACACACACACACACCACACACACAACAAAACAATCAAACAACAAAAACAAAAAACAAATAATTGGACAAACAATATCGAAATCCAACAGCTTCACACGTCAAAGATAACGTGCAAGTTAAAAAAAGACAGAACACACACCACACCACACACACACACAAATCACCACAACACACACGCACACTACAACACACACACACACCAACAAACATTACACTTAACACACACAACACACACACAACAAAACACACACTACACACAAAACACACACACACAACACACATACACACACACAACACACACACACACACACACACAACACAACACACACACACACACACACACAAACACAATCAATCAACAAACAAACAAACAAACAAAAACAAATATGGACAAACAACACGAAAATCCAACAAACTCACACGTCAAAGATAACTGCATGCTTGTCATCTATTCTTCCAATGATGTCCACAAAAAAAAACACAATCGTCAACAGATATATTGTCATTATAGAAAACAGCATGTCCACGACAATCCACAACGAACTACAAAATTCGTCTTCTATAAGACTTTCATACTTGCAAAGAAGTATCAATTTCATGTCTTGGTGTCCGGTAGCCAAGTGTTGGTTAAGTAACATTCCATCGCCTGGGTTCACTTGACTTCGAGATCGCTTCCAGACCACTTTGATGCGAATAGTTCGATTCCAGGCAGAGGACAG
>CM060309.1:8104486-8106986 GCA_030674185.1 Monoplex corrugatus | reverse complement strand
GCCTTTAATCTTTTAAACTATTTTCAACAGAAAAAAAATTCTCATGTCCGAAAGCAGCTTACCGTTTTTCCTTGGAACGAGAGGGAAAGTAAGGGAGTGAAACAAGGAAGAAAAGACCTCAGAAGTCAGAACACACTCCCTCCCTCTCTCTCTCTCTCTCTCTCTCTCTCTCTCTCTCTCTCTCTCTCTCTCTCTCTCTCTCTCTCTCTCTCCTCTCTCTCTCTCTCTCTCTTTCTTTCTCTCTCTTCTTTCTCTCTCTTCTTCTTCTCTCTCTCTCTCTCTCTCTCTCTCTCTCTCTCTCTCTCTCTCTCTCTCCTCTCTCTCTCTCTCTCTTTCTCAGTGCTGGCCCCACATTATCCCACCCTTGCCCATTTTAAAACCTTACCGGTGCTTATAGTTTTGAGCATGCTCAACGAGTCTGCTAGTTAATTAACGGCAGATTTGGGTGGAGAGCATATGGAATTGTGAAATTCCGAACAAATACCACACAAACATAAAGACAATGACAATGACAATGACAATGATTCTTTATTTTCCAACGATAAAAGCTGTTGGCTAGAAGCCATTTTTTAAACTTGCCGTTGCTATTCTATACACATGACATTTGTTTACAGTAACAAGTACAGCTTAATGGAAATACATGTTGAATACCAAAATTAAGATAACATTACAATGAAATCAAGAAACGTACACAGTCAGCACTTAAAAATAGATAGATAGACAGACAGACAGATAGATAGATAGACAGACAGACAGACACATAGATAGATAGAAAGATAGATAGATAGATAGATAGACAGATAGATAGACAGACAGATAGATAGATAGATACCTAGATAGATACCTAGATAGATAGATAGATAGATAGATAGATAGATAGATAGATAGATAGATAGATAGATAGACAAACGAGCAAGTAAATAAATAAATAAAGATAATGTTAATAACATCAATGATGATACTGATGCTGATGATGATTATGATGATGTTAATGATGATAATAATAATGATAATAAGAAGAAGAAGAACAATGATGATGATATTGATAATAATGATAATAATAATAATACACAATTGCTAACAAGTAGATGAGCAAGCAAACAAACAAAAAAATCCCAAACAAACAATAACATGAAGAAAATGAATTGAACTGAAATGTGCTTCTATAGACATCTCTTTACTCTTTGACTCCAGCACCGTTCATCCTGATCATCAACCATGCTAGCAAAGCAAAAACATAACTCTTTAATTCCCTCACCCTATCGACCAGCTTACTGCAGGAAACTGGTGGATACGGTGTGGGAATCAAAGGGTTAAGTTTTTGCAGTTAGTGGACAGGGTGTGGGAGTCAGAGGGTTAAGGGTGAGTTACGAAGACAAGAGAAGTGACCAGAAACATAACTCGAAGAGCTGAAAACCCGGAGAAAACTTGAACAGGTCATTCTTAAAAAAGAAATTGACCTTCTTTGGACATGTGTGCAGAAACCAAAAAAAAATGCACTGTCACGAAAGATGTCATTCAGGGAAAAGTCGAGGGCAAAAGAGGAAGGGGAAGACCACGAACAGATTACCCAGGAAACATCAAGGAGTGGACAGGTCGTAACAGTCCAGAGATTTTCAACCTGGTTGAGGAAAGACATGTGGAGAACAGAGACCCGGAGAGCAGTGCGGACAGTCAGCATTCCAAGGAGTGATACTGTAAACTGAGGACAGACAGACGTGGAGGACAGAGACCCAGAGAGCAGTGCGGACAGTCAGCATTCCAAGGCGTGATGCTGTAGACTGACAGAGGACAGACAGATGTGGAGGACAGAGACCCGGAGAGCAGTGCGGGCAGCCAACATTCCAAGCAGTGATGCTGTAAACTGAGGACAGACATGTGGAGGACAGAGACCCGGAGAGTAATGCGGACAGCCAACATTCCATGGAGTGATGCTGTAGACTGACTGAGGACAGACAGATGTGGAGGACAGACAGATGTGGAGGACAGAGACCTGGAGAGCAGTGTGGACAGCGAACATTCCAAGGAGTGATGCTGTAAACTGAGGACAGACAAACGTGGAGGACAGACACCCGGAGAGCAGTGCGGGCAGCCAACATTCCAAGGAGTGATGCTGTAAACTGAGGACAGACAGACGTGGAGGACAGAGACCCAGAGAGCAGTGCGGACAGTCAGCATTCCAAGGAGTGATGCTGTAAACTGAGACCAAAGAGAATAGTACCTACGGTTTACTTGCTCTCTTTGCTGAGACTGAGACTGACCAAACAAACACAAACGCGTGCGCCTGCATTCGTATTACTCTTTCTGCCATCAAGCAAGTCGAGCAAGCAAGCAAGCAAGCAAGCAAGCAAACAAATAACGACAAAGGTTTAGAAGGAACCAGAAAAAAAAACAAGAAAAAAGAATAAGAACGCATATTTAATACAAGACAAGACAAGACAGGCGCACATTTTCGACCAACTGACCTTTGTCAAGCGTAAGATCACAAACAAACATACAC
>CM060309.1:8096986-8099486 GCA_030674185.1 Monoplex corrugatus | reverse complement strand
CTTCCAAAGAAGACAGGGGCTATAGAATGCGAACTCCATCGCACAATCAGTTTGATGAGTCATGTAACAAAAATCCTGTTAAGAATAATCATGATGAGGACAAGGAATAGAATCAAAAGAGAAATAGCAGAAGAACAGTATGGATTTGTGGAGGGGAAAGGAACTATTAATGCCATATACATCCTAAGAACTATCATAGAGAGGTCAGTTGAGATGAATAAGGATTTGTATTTATGCTTTGTTGACTATACCAAGGCTTTCGATCGGGTACGACATGAAGAATTGATCAACCAACTGGAGAGACTCAATGTCGATGGAAAAGATCTACGAATAATCAGGAATATGTACTGGGAACAAACAGCTGCAATGAGTACAGAAAACAATATAAGCTCTTTTCAAAACATCAAAAGAGGAGTCAGACAGGGTTGTGTTTTGTCACCAGATCTGTTTTCACTATATAGCGAAAACATCATGAGAAACCTAGAAGAAGACCTTGGATTAAAGGTTGAAGGAAAAATGATAAACAACATTCGGTACGCAGATGACACCGTGCTAATTGCAGAAAATGAAAGGGACCTACAAAACCTTGTGAATATACTAGAAACAGAAAGCAAAGGTAAGGGGTTGGAACTAAACAGCAGGAAGATTAAAGTCATGGTGATCAGTAAAAAACATGAAATCCCCTCCTGCAAAATAACAGCAAATGGCACAACCTTGACACAGCTTAATAAGTTCAAATACCTGGGAACAGTCATTTCATCAGACGGCAGATGCACATCGGAAATAGCTGGCAGAATCGGCCAAGCCAAAACAGCATTCAAGAAGATGACAAGCATTCTTACCAACAAATGCCTATCAATTAACACCAGAAAGAGAGTCCTTGAATGTTATATAGAACCAATACTGTTGTACGGATCTGAGGCGTGGACAGTCAGCAAGCAAAGCCAGAGCAGGATTGAGGCAGCCGAGATGTGGTTTCTCAGAAGAATTTGAGAGTACCATGGACAGCAAAGAAAACAAACGAGACAGTCTTGATGGAGGCAGACACAAGTCGATCACTGATAAGGAAGATTAGGAAAAGACAAGCAACATTTATAGGCCATTTTATGAGGAAGGGGGATTTGGAGCACCTGGTCACAACGGGAAAGCTGGAGGGAAAGAGAGCACCGGGTAGACCCACGGAGAGAATGCTGGACGGACTTGCAAGGTGGCTGAGGATGAAGAGGGTGGGGGAGATGCTGGGGGCAACGAGAGATAGAGATGGTTGGAAGTCCATGGTCGCCAACGCCATGCGGCAGGTCACCTGATGATGATGATGATGTGCGGAAATGCATTGATATGTGTACTTACTTTTCTGTTCCTGTTTTTTGTTTTTTTTGTTTTGTTTTTTGTTGTTTTTTCTGTTGGTTTATTGTGTATGTTTGAAACGACTTATAGCCCTGATATGGCTCTACGCAGTCGGCTGGGCGTTTAACAAAAATATCAATAACGATACAGACGCACAACTGCATGCTGCGGTAACATATGCACAGCATACTTATTAGTAAAACATGAACATAGAGAATCATAACGCCTATTTAATCAATACAACCAGACAAGACAGGAACAAATTTTCGGCCAACTGGCCTTTGTCAAACCGTAAACGAAAAATGACAAAAGAACAAACAGCAGATACAAAAATTAGGAGAAAAAACAAAAGAAAGCACAACTTCCCTGATGTTTCGTCCAGTGGGAGAAAAAGACTAAAATGAACTCATAATGAGTTCGTGAGTAATGGTAAGTCAACAATTTGCGCCTGTCTTGTCTGGTTGTATTAAATACGCTTTCTGATTCTACGTTCATGCTTTTCTTTTTTTTTTTCTGGTTCCTGTTTGCTCGCTCTTGTCTTGGATTACTTATGAGTAGCATGAACGTTTAATTAACCCTTTGGCTCCCGCACCCTGTCCACCAGCACCCTGCATTGTCAACCATGCTAGCAAAAGCGAAAACTTAACCTTTGATTCCCTCACCCCATCCACAGCTTCCTACAGGAAGCTGGTGGATAGGGTGAGGGAGTCAAAGGGTTAAGTTTTTGCCGTTGACGAATAGGGTGTGGGAGTCAAAGGTTAAGTTTTTTGCAGTTGACGGATAGGGTGCGGGAGTCAAAGGGTTAAGTTTTTGCCGTTGACGAATAGGGTGTGGGAGTCAAAGGGTTAAGTTTTTTGCAGTTGACGGATAGGGTGCGGGAGTCAAAGGGTTAAGTTTTTGCCGTTGACGGATAGGATGCGGGAGTCAAAGGGTTAACAAGCCTTGCTCACCATGACCTGACTGCTCGGGTTGAACGACTGACAGAGAGACGGAAATGCCACACTTATAGTAGTACTTACTCGACTTACTCCGACGTGATAACCGACTCGTGTCCTTAACCCTTTCACTCCCCGCACCGTTTACACCAACTGCAAAAACTTAACCTTTTGACTTCCTCACCCTCTCCACCAGCCTCCTGCAGGGAGCTGGTGGA
>CM060309.1:8084486-8086986 GCA_030674185.1 Monoplex corrugatus | reverse complement strand
AAGCGTAAAACAAAAAAGATAGGGCGTTAAAAGGCCAGAAGGCCTAGGCTACAAGCCAGCCCTCAGCTACTACTACTACTACTACTAAATTAAAAACAAGCAAGCAACCAACCAAACAAACAAAAAAATAAAACAAGAAATACAAAACTTAGGAGATAAAGAGCAAAACATCCCTGCTGCTTTGGACAGGACACATTAGAAGAAAATGACTGAAATGAAATCATAATATGTTTGTGAGTAGTAGTAAAAATAGGAAGAGGGGAGGCAAATACGATGTTTTTTGTTGTTGTTGTTGTTGTGTGTGGGTTTTGTTGTTGTTGTTCTTGTTGTTGTTGTTGATGGGGGTTTTCGGGAGGGGGGGGTGGGGGGGGGGGGGGAACTGAGATGAATTCCGCAACGTAAAAGTGGTCATGCCTTAATAATATCATTTTACACTCAGAGGGTCCACGGCCAGAACTATGATACACCAGCTGAGAGTAGCTTCTTGAATGTAAAATATATTACTATTAAAAATAAAACATCTATATATGTGCCTATCTCTCTCTCTCTCTCTCTCTCTCTCTCTCTCTCTCTCTCTCTCTCTCTCTCTCTCTCTTCTATCTATATCTATCATAATACATACATACAACCAACACACACACACACACACACACACACACACAACAACACACACCACACACACACACACACACAATATATATATATATATATATATATATATATATATATATATATATATAATACACTGTTTACTTACAGACTCCCGCAAATAAGGCTTGTTCTTATTCCTTTTTTGTCTTTTGTCTCATCATCATCATCATCATCATATCATCATCACCATCATCATCATCATCATCATCATCATCATCATCATCATCATCATCTTTCTTCTCTCTTTTTCTTCTCTTCTTCTTCTTTCTTCTTCTTCTTCTTTTTCTTCTTCTTCTTCTTCTTCTTCTTCTTCTTCTTCTTCTTCTTCTTCTTCTTCTTCTTCTTCTTCTTCTTCTTCTTCATTCTCCGATAAGAGTGACTGGGGCGTCGCACTAAAGAAACGTTCACCATATTCCTCCAGCTATGTCGATGTGTGCCAAAGCCTGGGTTACTAGCTCTTTCATCGCATGTTAAACAAAATACAGACACTTCACCCACACAACACATACAAGTTTCTTTTTTATCTCCCCCCCCCCCCCCCCCCACCTCCGACACCCACACAACACATACAAGTTCCTTCATTCATCACCACAATTCCACCACAATCCCCCCCACACCTCACGAAAAAAGCTTAACACTAATTCAACACCAATTTTGCACCACGAAATTCCTCGCCGCTACACCTGCAAAATAATTATTAACCCTTTGAATCAGACATCACCATGCAAAATTTAACATTGGAATCCCTCGCCCTATCCATCAGATTCCTAAGCAGGAAGCTGGTGGATAGGATGAGGGAGTCGAAGGGTTAAGTGTTTACTTTGCTGGCATGGTTGACAATGCATGATCCTGGTGGACAGGATGCCCGGAGGGAAAGGGTTAAGTGAGAGTTTACAAGTTGACAAAGGGAGCTGGTCGCCTTGTCTATTGTCTGCTCTGTCCTTTCCTTTGTACGTGTCTCACTGCAGCGGTGATAAATTCCTATGAGGAGAAAAAAAAAGAATAAAATAAAATAAAGTAAAAAAGGCCGCGCCGTTGTCTCCTTTTCAAATTCTCTTGTGATGAAAAGGAGCAAACTGAGTTACATGTGTATGAAGCAGCTGAGTTTCTTCGACTATAAGTGCATGTGCACGCACGCGCGCCCGCTCGAGCGCGCGCGCGCGCGCGCACACACACACACACACACACACACACACACACACACACACACACACACACACCACAATATATATATATATATATGCAGGTGTTTGTGTCTCAGAAACGCAGGAAACAAGATCAAACAAGAACAAGTATATTATATTATATTATATTATATTATATTATATTATATTATATTATATTATATTATATTATATTATATTATATATATTATATTATATTATATTATATTATATTATATTATATTATATTATATATATATTATATTATATTATATTATATTATATTATATTATATTATGTTATATTACATTATATTACATTATATATTATATTATATTATACGCGTGCATTTTATTATTGTATTCTATATATAATATATATATATATATATATATATATATATATATATATATATATTGTGTGTTGTGTGGTGTGTGTGTGTGTGTGTGTGTGTGTGTGTGTGTAACCAACTGCGCGGGCACACACTTTTGTGCGTACGTATGCGTGTGTTTTGATGTGTATATGTGAGAATACACACACAGACACAACAACAAGAACAACAACAACAACTACAACAACAGTAACAAAAACAACAACGACGACAACAACACAACGTCTAATATCAATATCACTCATAGTGAAAAGACGTTAGATCAAAGAGCGAACGAACAACACACACACACACA
>CM060309.1:8074486-8076986 GCA_030674185.1 Monoplex corrugatus | reverse complement strand
AACCATCGTGAGTTAGCTACAGCAAAGTTTGCAATTAGAACTACTTCACAAGTGGATAATTTTGTGAGCAAAGAAATTAAGATAAGGTCTGATACTGACTTTCCAAAACGAGCAAAAAACATTTCATCACAAATTACAGCCGCAACTTACATATCTGGCCTGATCAAACAGTCCAACATAACAATGGATGAAATTGCTGAGAAACCAACGATAACGCCTATCCCTACATGGGAAATGCTAAATGCCACATTTGATCTCGATTATGCAAAAGTTAAAAAAGATGATAATGTCAACATTACGCTATCCACAGCTTGTGAACACATCGATGAAAAGTACAGTACCCACCTCCACATTTTTACCGATGGGTCAGTCTTAGCAAACCAGAGCGCTGGAGCAGCCTTTTATGTTCCAAAATTTAACATTAAAAAGTCTTTTTTCATTGGGGCAAATGTATCTATATATACAGCAGAATTGGTCGCTGTTGTTCAAGCGTTGCATTATTTAATAAGCCTTCGGCCTGTGTCATTCAAAGTAGTTCTCTTTGTTGATTCAAAATCTGTATTATATGCCTTACAGTCTTTTGATACAGACACAAGACCTGACTTAATTATTGAGGCAAATCATCTAATACATTGTTTAAAGATAAATGGTTCGGAAATCAATTTATGCTGGGTGCCTTCTCATGTTGGTCTTCATGGCAACAACGTAGTTGACAGAGCAGCTAAATCCGGTGCCCTCCATTCTGAAAATTCCATAGAATTACATGTTAACACCTCGGTAAAAGAAGCTTACAACTCGCTAGAATTAGCATCATGGATTCGATTTCATGAACATTTAAATGAAAAATTTGTGTCTCAAAAAAGAATCAAACTTTCAGTTCAAAATATCTGTAAAAATTTGCAGTATTCCTCGTTATATCATTTGAGATTAATTGTTATGACATATTTTCGCATTCAACTGAACGCTTTGAAAACAAAATATTGTAACAACGTTTTATGTATTTGTGGCGAACAATTCACATTGTATCACTGTTTGTTTTACTGCAGAAAGCTTCGTTCCTTTTTACCAAAGACGTTTACACAAGGAAACTATCTTGAAACGCATTTAAAGAAGTTGTATCGGATCAAGTTTTGTTAGTTAAAATTTCAGAATCATTGGTTCACAGTCCTGTTAATGCGTTACTTTAAGATTATTATTATAATTATGATTATTTTTGTTTTGTTTTGTTTTGTTTTTATGACGATTTTTCTTTACATTATTGATGTTAGCGTTGTTCTAGTTTCATTTCTCTGTTCATCCATATCCTTTTTCTTAAGACCTTGCCGCTTCCTTTTAATTTTTTTTACGTCCCTTACTCTGTTCCCCTCTCCCCTCACCCCCCCCCCCCCCCTATTTCATCCTCCATGCCATTTTTTCCCCGTCTAATATCACTTATAGTGAAAAGACGTTAAATCAAGCAACGAACGAACGTAACCCCCCCCCCCCCCACACACACACACATTCCTTAGCACAGACTCGAGTGACAGTCGGGCAAGGTCTGTGTAACAGGAGACTGTCTGTGTGTGTGTGTGTTGTGTGTGTGTGTGTGTGTGTGTGTGTGTGTGTGTGTGTGTGTGTGTGTGTGTGTGTGTGTGTGTCTGTGTGTCTGTGTGTGTGTGTATAACCCAGCCGTGTACATTTCTTTCATCACACCTCACGATTTTTGGGGAGGCGGGATTTTTCCAACTCCCACCCACCTACCTCATCCCTTCCCTACCTCCCTAACCCCTACCCCTCTATCCCCGCACTATTCATCCTCACTCTCTACCTTCTGTTTTTTTGTTTTTTTTTCTCCTATCGTCTCTGAAGGATTAATTAAATGCGGTCCTTATTTTCCTCAAAACACATTGGTCTTAGCTAGATTACGATTGTCTTTTGCTTAGACACTGTTTTCTATCTGTCTGTCTCTCTGTCTTTCTGTGTCTCTGTCTCTCTGTGTGTGTGTGTGTCTCTCTCTCTCTCTTTCTCTCTCTCTTTCTCTTTATCTATCTATCTATCTATCTATTATTCTATCTCTCTCTTTCTTTCTTTCTCTCTCTTTCTCTCTCCCTCTCTCTCTCTCTCTTTCTCTCCCTCTCTCTCTCTCTTTATATCTCTCTCTTTTTCTTTTCTCTCTCTCTCTCTTTCTCTCTCTCTCTCTGTCTCTGTCTCTCTGTCTCTCTCTGTCTCTCTCTCTCTCTTTCTCTCTCTCTTTCTCTTTATCTATATCTATCCATCTATCTATCTATCTATCTCTTTTTCTCTCTCTCTCTCTTTCTCTCTCCCCCTCTCTCTCTGTTTCTATATATCTCTCTCTCTGTTTCTTTTTTTCTCTCTCTCTCTTTCTCTCTCTCTCTCTTTCTCTCTCTCTCCCTGTCTCTGTCTCTCTCTCTCTCTTTCTCTCTCTCTTTCTCTTTATCTATCTATCTATCCATCTATCTATCTATCTATCTATCTATCTATCTATCTATCTATATAATCT
>CM060309.1:8061986-8064486 GCA_030674185.1 Monoplex corrugatus | reverse complement strand
GCCGGCCTCTTATAACAATAATAATGAGAAGAAGAAGAAGATGATGGTGAAGAAGAAGAAGAAGAAGAAGAAGAAGAAGAAGAAGAAGAAGAAGAAGAAGAAGAAGAAGAAGAAGAAGAAGAAGAAGAAGAAGAAGAAGAAGAAGAAGAAGAAAAAGAAGAAGAAGAAGAAGAATTCTGAAGAAGAAGAATTCTGAAGAAGAAGAATGAAGAAGAAGAAGAAGAATTCTGAAGAAGAAGAATTCTGAAGAAGAAGAATTCTGAAGAAGAAGAAGAAGAATTCTGAAGAAGAAGAATTCGAAGAAGAAGAAGAAAAGGAAGAAGAGAAGAAGAAGAAGAAGAAAGAAGAAGAAGAAGAAGAAGAAGAAGAAGAAGAAGAAGAGAAGAAGAAAGAAGAAGAAGAAGAAGAAGAAGAAGAAGAAGAATCGAAGAAGATGAAGAAGAAGAAGAAGAATGAAGAAGAAGAATCGAAGAAGAAGAAGAAGAAGAAGAAGAAGAAGAAGAAGAATTCTGAAGAAGAAGAAGAAGAATGAGAAGAAGAAGAAGAAGAGAGAAGAAGAAGAGAGAAGAAGAAGAAAGAAGAATTCTGAAGAAGAAGAAGAAGAAGAAGAAGAAGAATCTGAAGAAGAAGAAGAAGAAAAGAAGAAGAAGAAGAAGAAGAAGAATTCTGAAGAAGAAGAGAGAAGAAGAAGAAGAAGAAGAAGAAGAAGAAGAAGAAGAAGAAGAAGAAGAAGAAGAAGAAGAAGAAGAAGAAGAAGAAGAAGAAGAAGGAAGAAGAAGAAGAAGAAGAAGAAGAAGAAGAAGAAGAAGAAGAAGAAGAAGAAGAAGAAGAAGAAGAAGAAAAGAAGAAGAAGAAGAAGAAGAAGAAGAAGAAGAAGAAGAGAAAAAGAAGAAGAAGAAGAAGAAGAAGAAGAAGAAGAAGAAGAAGAAGAAGAAGAAGAAGAAGAAAGAAGAAGAAGAAGGAACTGAAGAAGAAGAAGAAAGAAAGAAGAAGAGAAGAAGAGAAGAAGAAGAAGAGAAGAAGAAGAATAAGAGAAGAAATAGAAATGAGAATGATGAGAAGATTAAGAAAAGATGAGAAAAGAAAAAAAAAAAAAATAATAATAATAATAATAATATAATAATAATAATAATATAATAACATTAATAATGATAATAATAATAGTATTAATAATCTATCTGTCTCTGTGTGTGTCTCTCTCTGTGTCTCTTTCTCTGTCTGCCTGTCTGCCTGTCTGTCTCTCTCTGCTCTGCTGTCTCTTTCTCTCTCTCTCTCTCTCTCTCTCTCTCTTCTCTCTCTCTTCAACGATTTAACTTCCGCTGTAATGATGTCTTTATATGCTTTTTTTTCCGCCATTTTACTCTAGCAGGTATCAGATTTAATGACTTATCTGATCAATGGCCTTGGCAATTAAACATTGCCGTTGATGATTTATTGTCCATGTAATTGTTATTGCATTCTCTGCTGTCTGTCTGTCAGTCGTTCTGTCTGTCTGTTTCCGCTGTCTATGCTTCTCCCTCTCTCTACATACATCTGCTTTATTGTCTCTTCCTATGTCATGTCTTCTGTCTTCTCTGTCTGTCTGTCTCTCTCTTCTTCTTCCTCTTTATTCTTGAGTAATAAGTATTCTCAATGTCTTGAAATCTCTCCTCTCTCTCTCTCTCTCTCTTCTCTCTCTCGTCTCTCTCTCTCTCTCTCCTCCTCTCTCTCTCTCTCTCTTTCTCTAACTATTCTTGAGTAATAAGGTATTCTCAAGTCTGAAATCTGAATCTCCTCTCTCTCTCTCTCTCTCTCTCTCTCTCTCTCTCTCTCTCTCTCTCTCTCTCCTCTCTCTCTCTCTCTCTCTCTACTATTCTTGAGTAATAAGGTATTCTCAAGTCTGAAATCTGAATCTTCTCTCTCTCTTTCTCTCCTCTCTCTCTCCTTTCTTTCTCTTACTATTCTTGAGTTAAATAAGGTATTCTCAAGTCTGAAATCTGAAGTCTGAAATCTCTCTCTCTCTCTCTTCTCTCTCCCTCTCTCTCTCCTCTCCTCTCCTCTCTCTCTCTCCCCTCTCTCTCTTCTCCTTTCTCTATCTCCCTCTCTCTCTCTCCCCTCCCCCTCCCCCCCTCTCTCTCTCTTTTTCAACCGACAATAATAATGATGAGGCCCTACGTCGCGATTGCAATTTTCTCCTCCTTCCCCTCTTCTCTTCCTTCCTCAAAAATAGAAAGCCCACCTCCAAAGATACTAGGCTACTTCAAGCCATGAATCTTCTAATCTAATAAACGCGCGTCATGGCTGTCTGACTTGCAGTGGTGCTCAAAACGCTCAAAACGCTCAAAACCAGCCAAGTGTGATGATACCTATGTGCCTTAGAATAGGGCACGCGTTCTCTCTCAACTCACCCAAAGCCATGCGCGAGGAGGTGTGGAGAAGGTTCTTTTTATTTTTAATTTTTTAATTTTTTTTTTTCGTTTTTTTTTGGGGGGGGGGTGGGGGGGGGGTTCTTGTTTGTTAA
>CM060309.1:8056986-8059486 GCA_030674185.1 Monoplex corrugatus | reverse complement strand
GTCCCATCTTAACATCATTGTTGTTTCTGGTGGTGTCAGTATAAGATAGATAAGCCCACCCTTCCCATATTTCCCTACGATGGTTATCCCGCGCCATTCACTGAGGTGGGTGTCGACGTAACAATTGAACCGAACCAATCTCTCTCTTTCTTCTTCTTCTTCTTCGTCTTCTTCTTCGTTTTCTTCTTCTTCTTCTTTATCCAATCCCATAAAATGACTGTATTTATCATGAGGAAATATGAAGACCTAACGGCGTGTTTTAATTAACTGATAACACTGAAGACAGACATTCAGTATTCTATATGATATAACGCTGGAGGGTATCATCATACCTTAGCAGTATGTGACCAGATTTTAAAACAAATGTTAAAAAACTAAATTTGGATAACACAGGAGATAATGTTGTTAATATTATGTTGGTTGATTGGTTGGTTGGTTGGTTTGTTGGTTGGTTGGTTGGTTGGTTGGTGGTGGTGGTGGTGGTGGTGGTGTGTGTGTGTGTGTGTGTGTGTGTGTGTGTGTGTGTTGTGTGTGTGTGTGTGTGTGTGTGTGTGTGTGTGTGTGTGTGTGTGTGTGTGTGTCTGTCTGTCTGTGTTGTTTGTTGTTGTCGTTCCCGTGTTTGTTGTTGTTGTGGTCGTTTTGAAAATATTCTGTAGACAGCCCTGAAAGCATAATTATAATTATTTCAGAAGTACGCAAACAGACATTAACACAACATGTTAACAAACACATTTTTGATCATACTTTTTAGCATTCTATAGACAGCGCTGAAGATATAATCATAAATTCTTGTTAAGGGTATGACCAGGTGTTCAAATAAATGTTAAAAAAAAAACTTCTGATAAATACCGGGGACAGTCTTCATTTTCCATTATGTGGATAATACCGCAGGTGGCCTATATCATTTTCATTTTGTAGATAACACTGGAGGTATATTCATAACGTTAATATACTTTAGAAAAAAAAAAACTGGACACATACATTTAATATGCTCTCTATAATTTTCCATTGCTTTTATTCTTTCTCCCCATTTATAGCCGTGTGCGGGTGTGTGGTGTGTGTGTGTGTGTGTGTGTGTGTGTGTGTGTGTGTGGTGCGTGCGTTCGTGCGTATGTACGTGCGTGCGTGTGTGTCTGTTTCAGCGTTTAGATTTGATTTTATCAAGATTTTGCGCTATATAAATATTGTAATTATTGATTATTATTAGTAGTAGTATTATTTTCAATAACATCTTAACACAAACCTGCCAAAATAAAATCTACAGACATACACTTCACAATAAGCGTGATAATATGCTTTTTAAAACAATACACACAAATACGAAACGCTTTCAATAATAATAATAATAATAACTTGTGTTTACCCTATATAGCGCCTTACCAATGGATCTAGATGGTTGTGAAGACACATTCTCTCACGCACACTCACAGTCACACACCAACACACGTTGCCAAAAAAATAAACGTACACATACAATAACACGAGCAAACAATAATAAATAAACCAAAAACCAGAAACAATCCATGAATTAATTTATAATGTCAGAACGACGAAAGATTGTAATTTGTTTATTAAAAAAAAAAAAAAAAAAGCAAAAAGCGAACACACAAAACAACATGAAATAAAAACACCCCGTCAATTTCTAATCTCAAAACACCGAAAGAAAGCAATTTGTTTATTGTAAAAAAAAAATGCAACAAGGAAACACAAAACCAAAAACAAAAAAACATGAATTTCTAATCTCAGAACGACGAAAGAAAGCAATTTATTTATTGAAAAAAAAAAGCAAGAAACAAACACAAAATAAACAAAAAACACCACCACAACCATCACCACCACCACCACCACCACCACCACCAACAACAACAACAACAACAACAAAATCAAGACGGTTACAACCCAGATGGTCAAGCCAATTTAAAACCGTTTTTTTTATACAAAACATTATGCCAGAAAATCCACATTTTGTGCTGGTCAAGATTACTGTGACCTTGAAGAAGCATCAAAAGAACTCAAACTTCATGACACAAAACAAGTGTGACTGCTCGCGCCCAAGCAAACATGAACCAGAAGAACAAGAAAACCAATATAAGCGCGTATCCAACGAGACAAAACAAGACAAGCGCAAATTTTTCGGCCAACCAGCCTTTGTCAAGCGCGAACGCACGGTCACAAACAGATCACAAACACCAAACAATGGATAATAAAAACAGGACTAAAAACTTCCCTGCGCCTCGTCCAGTGGGTAAGAAGGGGACCAAACTTTCAAACTTCATGTTAAATGAGAACACTGGTAGACTGACTGTGGCAGTAATCGAAACAAAATCCCAGAGTTCTTCAGACGGTCCTGAGACAGTGTGATGCTCACACACTTTCTACATACACATCTATTCATTTACTTATTGATTTATTTATCTATCTATCTATTTATTTTATTTCATTTACTTGTGTATTCATATATTTATTTATTCATGTAGTTATTTGTTTACTTATTTGTTTA
>CM060309.1:8049486-8054486 GCA_030674185.1 Monoplex corrugatus | reverse complement strand
CAGACATACAGGCAGAGAGAGAGAGAGACAGACAGAGAGACAGACAGACAAACAGGAAACAGATAGAGAGAGACAGACAGAGAAAGAAAAACAGACAGATAAAGAAAGTGAGTGAATGAGAGACAGACAGACAGACAGACAGACAGACAGACAGACAGACAGACAGAGAGAGAGAGTTGGAGAAGGCCAAGAACGATACAACGACAGCGACGCAGACCGACCGATTCAACAGTTCAAAACCAAATGCACCACTAAGGGCACACACACACACACACAGCACAGAGACACAGACTGCAGTAAGTTAAACTGTCTTTAACTTTCGATACACATCTGTACATTTGAAATACACTAGACAAACTATTCCGAGGCCAACATAACCAGTTGAATCAGCGCACACTGCATTACTATTTGACTCTGTATTGTGTTCAAGACAAGTATGAGAAGAATAATGTAGGAAATGGTGGTTCAAGTGATACTACAGTAATCATTATAGTTGTAAATAGTAGTAGCAGTAGCAGCAGCAGAAGTAGTAGTAGTAGTAGTAGTAGTAGTAGCAGCAGCTCCAGGAATAGTAGTAGTAGTAGCAGCAGCAGAAGTAGTAGTAGTAGTAGTAGCAGCAGGAATAGTAGTAGTAGTAGCAGCAGTAGTAGTAGTGGTGGTTGTAGTAGTTCTAGTAGTAGTAGTAGAAGGAGGACGCCCACAGCTACGCTTTGTAGACGCATGCAAAAGGGATCTTAGAAGCTCAAGGATTGACCCAGGCTCTTGGGGAGACTCTGGCGGAAGACAGGGCAGCGTGGAGGACAGCCGTTCAGCAAGGCGTTGTGAATGCGGAGAGGAGGAGAGCAGAACGTGCAGATGAGAAAAGGGCTCTTCGCAAGTAACGTTCCAGAAACCAGACAACAGCGACTCAATTTGTATGTGGCAGATGTGACAGAGATTGTCACTCAAGAATCGGCCTGCACAGCCACAGCAGAAAGTGCACGTCATGACCACAACGCCTCCTGGTGCAGACTATCATCTCCTGAGATGTAAAGAGGCCGACGACGAGAAGGAGGAGGACGAGGACGAGGAGGACGAGGAGGACGAGGAGGAGGACGAGGAGGAGTATCAGCAGTAGTAGTAGTAGTTGCTGTTATTGCTGTAGTTGTAGTAGCAGAAGTAGTAGTCGTAGCAATACTATGGCAGTAGTTTTACCAACAGTAGTAGTAGTAGTAGTAGTAGTAGTAGTAGTAGTAGTAATAATAATAACAATAATTATAATAATAATAGTAGTAGTAGTAGTAGTACGGATGTGAGGCGTGACCAGTCAACAAACAAAGCCAGAACAAGATTGAGGCAGCCAAGATGTGGTTTCTAAGCAGAATGTTGAGAGTTCCATGGACAGCAAAGTAAACAAACGAGACAGTCTTGATGGAGGCAGACACAAGTAGATCACTCATAAGGAAGATTAGGAAAAGACAGGCAACATTTATAGGCCATATTATGAGGAAGGGGGATTTGGAGCACCTGGTCACAACGGGAAAGCTGGAGGGAAAGAGAGGCACCAGGTAGACCCAGGGAGAAAATGCTGGACGGACATGCAGAGGGGACGAGGGGGGTGGGAAAGATGCTAGGGGCAACGAGAGATAGAGACAGATGGAAGTCCAAGATCACCAACGCCATGCGGCAGGGCACCTAATGATGATGATGAGTAGTAGTAACAGTAATAATAGTAGTAGTAGTAGTAGTAGTAGTAGTAATAGTAGTAGTAGTAGTTAGTAGTAGCAGTAATAATAATAGTAGCAGTAGCAGTAATAGTAGTAGTAGTAGCAGTAATAATAGTAGTAGCAGCAGCAGCAGTAATAATTAGTAGTAGTAGTAGTAGTAGTAGTAGTAGTAGTAGCAGCAGCAGTAATAATAGTAGTAGTAGTAGCAGCAGCAGTAATAATAGTAGCAATAGCAGCAGCAGTAATAATAGTAGTAGTAGTAGTAGTAGTAGTAGTAGTAGTAGTAGTAGCAGTAGCAGCAGTAATAGTAGTAGTAGTAGTAGTAGTAGTGGTAGTAGTAGTAATAAAATAATAATAATAGTAGTAGTAGTAGTAGTAGTAGTAGTAGTAGTAGTAGTAGCAGTAGCAGCAGCAGTAATACCTTGGCAGTACCAATACCAACATCAAATTCGCGTTCTGTTTCCATGTTTGTACGTTTCCGGTTTATGTATACATCTTAATGGAACAAATATAAACAAACAGTTTTAATATATACACTAGCTATTATTATTTATAGCTCATACAAAAATCCAAGATCAACATAAAAAAAATAAAAAAACACGCCAAATTGTCCATGGTATAGACACACACAGAGAAATTTATTATGTATGCTGTACATATAATGCTTTTCTTTCCCCCATAAAAGACCAATAAAGAGACAGAAATAAAGCCCGAAGTAGACAGGGACGGTGGTAGTAATGTTGACAATATAAAGCAATGGTCGCCATGCGAGCACAAAAACTATAACTTGATGTCTTGTCGTCAGAGCTCGTTTCACGTTCTTGGCATTCCTGTGGCTCATATACCTTGAATATCATTAGAACATGTTCCTGAATATCATTACAATATGTTGTATTCGACTGTTCCTGAATATCACTACAATACGTTGTATTCCACTGTTCCTGAATATCATTACAATATGTTGTATTCCACTGTTCCTGAATATCATTACAATATGTTGTATTCCACTGTTCCTGAATATCATTACAATATGTTGTATTCGACTGTTCCTGAATATCACTACAATACGTTGTATTCCACTGTTCCTGAATATCATTACAATATGTTGTATTCCACTGTTCCTGAATATCATTACAATATGTTGTATTTCACTGTTCCTGAATATCATTACAATATGTTGTATTCCATTGTTCCTGAATATCATTACAATATGTTGTATTTCACTGTTCCTGAATATCATTACAATATGTTGTATTCCACTGTTCCTGAATATCATACAATATGTTGTATTCCACTGTTCCTGAATATCATTACAATATGTTGTATTCACTGTTCCTGAATATCATTACAATATGTTGTATTCCATGTTCCTGAATATCATTACAATATGTTGTATTCCACTGTTCCTGAATATCATTACAATATGTTGTATTCCACTGTTCCTGAATATCATCACAATATGTTGTATTCCACTGTTCCTGAATATCATTACAATATGTTGTATTCCACTGTTCCTGAATATCATTACAATATGTTGTATTCCACTGTTCCTGAATATCATTACAATACGTTGTATTCCACTGTTCCTGAATATCATTACAATGTGTTGAATTCCACTGTTCCTGAATATCACTACAATATGTTGTATTCCACTGTTCCTGAATATCATTACAATATGTTGTATTTCACTGTTCCTGAATATCATTACAATATGTTGTATTCCACTGTTCCTGAATATCATTACAATATGTTGTATTCCACTGTTCCTGAATATCATTACAATATGTTGTATTCCACTGTTCCTGAATATCATTACAATATGTTGTATTCCACTGTTCCTGAATATCATTACAATATGTTGTATTCCACTGTTCCTGAATATCATTACAATACGTTGTATTCCACTGTTCCTGAATATCATTACAATATGTTGTATTCCACTGTTCCTGAATATCATTACAATATGTTGTATTCCACTGTTCCTGAATATCATTACAATGTGTTGAATTCCGCTGTCTCGGCGCAAACGAACCTTTCTGATTTTCTAATTTCAGGGACTGACGTTTTGTTTCATCGTCCATAACGATTTCATTGAAAGTGACAAAGGTCAAATAAAGGGTTGAACCATGACCTTATGAAAGGTCGTTAGAAGGTGATGTGCTGGAACCATCAATGCACATTTATAATCGGTAAAAAAAAAAGTCAACATAAAATCCACAGGTTTTTTTGTTTTTTTTCTTTTCTCTTTTTTTTTTTCTTTTTCTCCTCCATTTTCTACACCACCTTAATGGCCACAGAAGCTGGCATAGTTTTTTCGATGCGATAATGACGATAAGGATGATAATTATGATGCTATCGAGTTCCATCTAGGACTGAGACCACGTGACAGGACTGTACTCAATGCTTACTCATAACTATATATCCTGGTGTCAACCGAGAAATACAGATACCTGCGGAGTTGGTCAAAAGATTTGAGCAACACCCTCAATGACGCATCCATAAAGTGGATGAGACTCGACTGTGTGGCTCCATTCTCCCGAATAAGCCCATAGCACGCTTAACTTTGAGTAGGAACCCGGTTGGAGCTGACAAAAGTCCCACAATGATCTTTTTGAAGGGACTGACGAGAATTCGAACCCACAATCTTCCAGTCGGTAGTCTGTTGCGCTAACCACTACACCATGGCGACTGGTTAAACAACAACAACAACAACAAAACAAAACAAAAAAACAAAGAAAAACACAGTTCTTTTCTATCTTCTTGCTTTCCGAAATTCTACAGTTTCAGTGTCAATTTCTCAAGATGACGTCTCTGCGCTCGGAATGAATTCCATATGCACTATCATCACAGGTGCCATGTGATGGAGAAGATCCAGAATGATCACGGAACAAGCCTTAAGCCTGCACATAAATCAATGAGCTGGCCAGGTCCTGAGGTCCTATCTAGACAGTTCCGTAACCCTGGGGTCGTAGGGGAAGTGAGATGGCAGAGACCTCAATTTTTCCCGGGGCCAGCACCACGAAGGCGGCGCCCATCCCCTCTCCCTCGATTCAAAATTTTTTTAACCAAGACTTCAGAAAGGCAAGAAGGCTAATTGGTCTTCAAAAGGTGGGACCTGGGAAATCAACCTATCTCTCCAATATTTCATACCAAGGCAGCCGGGCAATGCCCTGCTCTTCACGATTTTCAACTGCTGTGGGATCTTTAGCGTGCGCAGCCAGAATGCACACGGGTCCGACTCGTTTTTCGTCCCCTTCCGAAGGACCAGACGTTCAGTTCGATTTCCGGTCAAAC
>CM060309.1:8034486-8046986 GCA_030674185.1 Monoplex corrugatus | reverse complement strand
CAGCATTCACACCATCCTGATATTAGGAAGCAGCTTGCCTGGTGGGCAGGTTATTTGACCCACACGCCAGACCATCGTCAGCTGCCAGGGTGACTGTTCTTATGACAAACTACAGAATGATGGATAGATATACTATAGGGGGCCGAGAGAACATTTCACAGATACCATGAAGACCTCATGGGGATAAAACACACAGACACAGACACACACACACATACAGACACACCACACATATACCACACACAGACACACACACACACACACACACACACACACACACACACACACACACACACGCCACATACACACACACACACACACAAACACACACACACAGAGACGCACACATACACACACCAATATATACCACACACACATACACACACACATACACACACCACATTTATACCACACACAATACACACACACATATATACACACCACATTTACCACACAACAACACACACACATACATACCACATATACACATACACACATACACAATACACACCACATTACCACACACACACACACACACACACCACACACACACACACACACACACACAACACACACACACACACACACACACACACACACTTGGATTGTTCTATACTTTTTTTAAACTGTTTGCTTGCTTAATTTTTCTTTTTCTTTTTAGTTTGGAGTTTGCTAAAAGATTTAAACCTCTGCACTCCTATCATCCCCTTCATTCTGCAGCAACCCTTTTTATTTTCTGATGTCTCTTTTGCCTAAAAGCACTTATGAGATTAGACGTGAAAAGAAATATCCCACAAATGACAGGACTCCCATATAACTGATAGCCATTATCACTAGGGCTTTATGAGATGGACAACTAAAACTGCCTAAAGGAACCAATCTACCATAGCCATTATCACTAGGGCTTTATGAGATGGACAACTAAAACTGCCTAAAGGTACCAACCAACGATAGCCATTATCACTAGGGCTTTATGAGATGGACAACTAAAACTGCCTAAAGGTACCAACCAACGATAGCCATTATCACTAGGGCTTTATGAGATGGACAACTAAAACTGCCTAAAGGTACCAACCAACGATAGCCATTATCACTAGGGCTTTATGAGATGGACAATTAAAACTGCCTAAAGGTACCAACCAACGATAGCCATTATCACTAGGGCTTTATGAGATGGACAACTAAAACTGCCTAAAGGTACCAATCTACCATAGCCATTATCACTAGGGCTTTATGAGATGGACAACTAAAACTGCCTAAAAGTACCAATCTACCATAGCCATTATGGCTAGGGCTTTATGAGATGGACAACTAAAACTGCCTAAAGGTACCAATCTACCATAGCCATTATCACTAGGGCTTTATGAGATGGACAACTAAAACTGCCTACAGGTACCAATCTACCATAGCCATTATCACTAGGGCTTTATGAGATGGACAACTAAAACTGCCTAAAGGTATCAACCTATCTACCTACCTACTGACCGACCTACCTACCCACCCACCTACCTACCTACCTACCTACCTATCTACCTACCTACCTACCTACCAACCTACCTACCCACCCACCTACTTATCTACCTATCTACCTACCTACCTACCTACCCACCTACCTACCTACCTTCCTACCTACCCACACACCTACTTATCTACCTATCTACCTACTTACCTACCTATCTACCTACCTACCTACCAGCCTACCTACCCACACACCAACGTATCTACCTATCTACCTACCTACCTACCTTCCTACCTACCTACCTACCTACCTTCCTACCTACCTATATACCTACAACCAGTTAAATTACGCATAAACAGAAAAAAAAGAAAGGAAAATGGGAAACAAATATTCAACCACGCAATTTACATCCTATTAGGAAAAGATAAAAGTAAAGAGAGATAGAGAAATATATCGTTTCGGTCAACACACACACACACGCACACACACAACCCCCCCCCCCCCTACACACACACACACAAAACACAGAATAACAAGACACTAAACAGGGAACAAACAAAAAGCGGACACCAAGGCCGATCTTAAATTACCTTGCAAAGACACACGTACAGTGTACAAGTACACTTTTTTTTTATACATCATATTATACGTCTGTGAAGAGACAACGAACATAAGTATCACTGACAAACCAATCTCATTCAGACGTTATCGCCTTGTCCTCGTGTTGTACATGTATTCTCTCCCCCTGGTCAGTCACCCTCCTCTGCTCTGGGAAAAATCAGACACAGGCTTCTTCACCGACTACGCAAACATTTGATACCTTGACACACACACGCTGTTTTAAAAGAGAGAAAACGGGCGGGATTATCCAGGGGAAGAAAGGGTGGTTTAAAAAAAAAAGAAGAACAAACTCTGTTTGAAAGAGATTGTAGGCTTATGAACCTGTGTCATGAATAAAAGAGAAAGAGAGGGGGAGGGGGAAGAGACAGACAGACAGAGAAAGAGAGAGGGAAACAGACAGAGAGACAGACAGGCAGGCAGAGGGGGGAGAGAGGGAGACAGAAAACAAGAGAGACAGACAGACAGACAGACAGGCAGGCAGGCAGACAGAGACAAAGAGAGAGACAGAGACAGAGACAGCAAGAGAAAGAGAGAGAGAGAGGGAGAGAGAGAGAAAGAGAGAGAGAGAGAAAGAGAGAGAGAGAAAGAGAGAGAGAGAGAGACAGACACAGACAGACAGAGGAGAGACAGACAGACAGACAAACAGACAGACAGAGAGACAGAGACAGACAGAGACAGAGGGAGAAAGAGAGACAGACAGAGACAGACACAGGGAGGAAAGAAGAGTGAAAGAGAGAGAGAGGGAAAGCGAGAGAGAGAGAGAGAGCGAAGTGTGAGAGAGAGAGAAGTGAGAAAGAGAGAAGTGAGAGAGAGAGAGGTGAGAGAGAGAAGTGAGAGAGAGAGAGGTGAGAGAGAGAGAAGTGAAAGAGAGAGAGAAAAGTGAGAGAGAGAGAAGTGAGATAGAGAGTGGAGAGAGAGAGGAGAGGAGAGAGAGAGAGTGAGAGAGAGAGAAGTGAGATAGAGAGGTGAGGAGAGAGAGAGAAGTGAGATAGAGAGGTGAGAGAGAGAGAGAAGTGAGAGAGAGAGAAGTGAGATAGAGAGGTGAGAGGAGAGAGAGAAGTGAGAGAGAGAGAAGTGAGATAGAGAGGTGAGAGAGAGAGAGAGAAGTGAGAGAGAGAGAATGAGATAGAGAGGTGAGAGAGGAGAGTGAGATAGAGAGGTGAGAGAGAGAGAGAGAAGTGAGAGAGAGAGAAGTGAGATAGAGAGGTGAGAGAGAGAGAAGTGAGATAGAGAGGTGAGAGAGAGAGAGAAGTGAGAGAGAGAGAAGGATGAGATAGAGAAGGAGTGAGAAGAGAGAAGTGAGATGATGAGAGAGGAGAGAAGTGATGATAGAGAGGTGAGAGAGAGAGAGAAGTGAGAGAGAGAGAAGTGAGATAGAGAGGTGGAGAGAGAGAGAGAAGTGAGAGAGAGAGAAGTGAGATAGAGAGGTGAGAGAGAGGAGATGAAGTGAGGAGAGGAGAGAGAAGTGAGGAATAGAGAGGTGAGAGAGAGAGAAGTGAGAGAGAGAGAAGTGAGATAGAGAGGTGAGAGAGAGAGAAGTGAGATAGAGAGGTGAGAGAGAGAGAGAGAAGTGAGAAGAGAGAGTGAGATAGAGAGTGATGAGAGAGAGAGAGAGAGGAGAGAGAAGTGAGATAGGTGAGAGAGAGAGAGTGAGATGAGAGTGAGAGAGGAGAGAAGTGGAGGTGAGTAGAGGTGAGATGAGATAGATGAGAGAGAGAAGATAGAGAAGAGAAGAGATGAGAGAGAGAGAAATAGACGAGAACAAAAGAGATGAGAGAAAACACCACACACACACTCTCTTTCTCTCTCTCTCTCATTCTCATCCACTCCTCTACTCTCACGCAAACACACACACACACAACAAACACACACACAACCCCCAACACCACACACACCCACCCACACACATACACACAAAACACAGAATAACAAGACACTAAACGGGGAGCAAGCAAAATCGGACACCAAGGCCGATCTTAAATTACCTTGCAAAGACACACGTACAGTGTACAAGTACACATTTTATATACATCATATTATACGTCTGTGAAGAGACAACCAACATAAGTATCACGGACAACCCAATCTCATTCAGACGTTATCGCCTTGTCCTCGTGTTGTACATGTATTCTCTCCCCCTGGTCAGTCACCCTCCTCTGCTCTGGGAAAAATCAGACACAGGCTTCTTCACCGACTACGCAAACATTTGATACCTTGACACACACGCTGTTTTAAAAGAGAGAAAACGGGCGGGATTATCCAAGGGAAGAAAGGGTGGTTTAAAAAAAGAACAAACTCTTGTTTGAAAGAGATTGTAGGCTTACGACCTATGTCATGAATAAAAGAGAAAGAGATTGGGAGGGGGGAGAGACAGACAGACAGAGAAAGAGAGAGGGAAACAGACAGACAGACAGGCAGGCAGAGGGGGGAGAGAGGGAGACAGAGAGACAGAGAGCAAGAGAAAACAAGAGAGAGAGACAGACAGACAGACAGGCAGGCAGACAGAGACAGAGAGACAAAGACAGAGACAGAAAGAGAAAGTGAGAGAGAGAGGGAGAGAGAGAGAGAAAGAGAGAGAGAGAAAGAGAGACAGACAGACACAGACAGACAGACAGACAGAGGAGAGACAGACAGACAGACAGACAGCCAAACAGACAGACAGAGAGACAGAGACAGACAGACAGACAGAGACAGAGGGAGAAAGAGAGACAGACAGAGAGACAGACACAGGGAGGAAAGAAGAGTGAAAGAGAGAGAGAGGGAAAGCGAGAGAGAGAGAGAGAGAGAGCGAAGTGTGAGAGAGAGAGAGAAGTGAGAGAGAGAGAAGTGAGATAGAGAGGTGAGAAAGAGAGAGAGAAGTGAGATAGAGAGGTGAGAGAGAGAGAGAAGTGAGAGAGAGGTGAGAGAGAGAGAGAGAGTGAGAGAGAGGTGAGAGAGACAGAACTGAGATAGAGAGAGAGAGAAAGAGAGAGAAAGAGAGAGAGAGAAACACACACACACACACACTCTCTTTCTCTCTCTCTCTCACTCTCTCTCTCTCTCTCTCACGCACACACACAGACACACACAAACAAACACACACACACAACCCCCCAAACACCCACACACACCCACCCACACACATACACACAAAACACAGAATAACAAGACACTAAACGGGGAGCAAGCAAAATCGGACACCAAGGCCGATCTTAAATTACCTTGCAAAGACACACGTACAGTGTACACGTACACATTTTATATACATCATATTATACGTCTGTGAAGAGACAACCAACATAAGTATCACAGACAACCCAATCTCATTCAGACGTTATCGCCTTGTCCTCGTGTTGTACATGTATTCTCTCCCCCTGGTCAGTCACCCTCCTCTGCTCTGGGAAAATCAGACACAGGCTTCTTCACCGACTACGCAAACATTTGATACCTTGACACACACACGCTGTTTTAAAAGAGAGAAAACGGGCGGGATTATCCAGGGGAAGAAAGGGTGGTTTAAAAAAAAGAACACACTCTTGTTTGAAAGAGATTGTAGGCTTACGACCTACGTCATGAATAAGCGAGAGAAAGAAAGAAAGACAGACAGACAGAGAGACAAACAGAGTGGGAGAGAGGGAGCGAGAGACAGAGAGAGACACAGAGAGGTAGAGAGAGAGAGAGAAATAGAGAGAGACAGAGAGAAGTGTGTGTGTGTGAGAGAGAGAGAGGTAGTGAGAGAAAGAGAGAGAGAGAGAGAAACTCACACACACTCTCTCTATCTCTTGCTCTCTCTCTCTCTCTCTCTCTCTTTCTCTGTCACACACACACACACACACACACACACACACACACCACACACACACACACACACACACAGATTGTAGGCTTGAATAAGAGGGAAAGGGGAGAGAGAGAGAGAGAGAGAGAAAGAGGGAGAGAGAGATAGAGAGAAAGAGAGAAAAGAGAGAGAGGGAGAAAGAGAGAGAAAGGGAGATAAAGAGGGAGACAGAGAGAAAGAGAGAGGGAGAGAGAGAGAGAGAAAAAGAGAGAGAGGAGAAAGAGAGAGAAAGGGGGATAGAGAGAGAGAGGGGGGAGAGAGAGAAAGAAAGAGAGAGGGAGGGGGAGAGAGATGGAGAGAAAGAGGGAGAGAGAGAGAGAGGCAGACAGATAGACAGACACAGACAGACAGACACAGGCAGACAGACAGACACACAGACACACAGAGAGAGAGAGACAGACAGACAAACAGAGGGGGAGGGAGAGAGAGGGAGAGAAAACCAGAGAGAGAGACAGACAGATAGACAGACAGACAGACAGACAGACAGACAGACAGAGGGAGAGGGAGAAAGCTTGTCTTTAGCAGTGAAAAAATCGTTTGGAAAGAATTGGAAGCTTAAGGGTTTTCTCATCCTCGGTCTAATGCAATGTCAAGACGAAAGCGATAAAAGACAGCAAAAGAGCTGAAAAACCAAGTTCAAATATTTATAAAATAAAACTCTCTCTCTCTCTCTCTCTCTCTCTCTCTCTCTCTCTCTCTCTCTCTCTCTCTCTCTCTCTCTCTCTCACACACACACACACACACACAAATAATAATAATAATTACAATATTTATATAGCGCAAAATCTTGATAAAATCAAATCTAAGCGCTGAAACAGACACACACACATGCACGCACGCACACACACGCACGCACGCACGCACGCACACACACGCACTCACGCACACACACACTCTCTCTCTTTCTCTCTCTCCATCTCTGTCTCTGTCTCTGTCTGTCTGTTTGTCTGTCTCTCTCTCTCTTTCTCTCTCTCTCTCCTCTATGTCTCCATCTCTCTCTCTTTCTCTCTCTCCATCTCTCTGTTTCTGTCTCTGTCTGTTTGTCTGTCTGTCTCTCTCTCTCTCCTCTATGTCTCCATCTCTCTCTCTCGCTCTCTCTGTGTCTGTCTGTCTCACTCTCTCTCTCTTTCTCTCCCTCTCCCTTTAATCTCTCTCCTCCATTATTCTCTCTCTCCTTCCCTCTCTCTCTCCCTCCTCTCTCTCTCCTCCCTCTCTCTCTCTCTCTCTCTGGGCCTTTTTTTCTTTGCTTTTCCATAAACGTCGTCACACACACACACACACACACACACACACACACACACACACACACACACACACACACACACACACATATACACGTACACACATACACGTACACACATACACGTACACACACACACACACACACACACACACACACACACAGAGGCAGGCCTATCCTGACTTCCAGGTAGGCGGCGCACCAATTGATCATAATTATTATTACGCGTGCGATGAAGTTCCTGATTCTTTACGCAGCTATAGCGATACACACACACAACTTCTCCCTCCTCCAGAAGTAGAACCGACGGCGGCACAGCAACCAAGTCTATGTTCCAATACCACTGTTGTTTCTGTGAAATTACGCTAATTAGACATTTCCTGGTATTGACTCTTTTCGGTCTGCAGCGTTAGTTCGTTGTTACACCACGAGTGTAAGAGTGAGTGTGTGTGTGTGTGTGTGGGGGGGGGGTATGTGTGTGTGTGTGTGTGTGTGTGTGTGTGTGTGTGTGTGTGTGTATGTGTGTGTGTGTGTGTGTGTGTGTGTGTGTGTGAGTGTGTGTGTCGTCTATGTCTGTGATACAAACACCAATATGTGTGAAAGTCACACGAGAGAGAAGAGAGACAGCAGAGAGACAGAGAGAGAGACAGAAGAGACACAGAGAGACAGAGAGACAGAGAGACGAACAGAGAGAGAGACAGAGAGCAGAGAGAGACAGAGAGGAGAACAGAGACGAGAGAGCAGAGAAGAGAGAAAGAGAGAGAGAGAAAGAGAGAGGAGAGAGAGAAAGAGAGAGAGAGAAAGAGAGAGAGAGAGAGAGAGGAAGAAAGAGAGAGAAGAGAAAGTGAGAGAGAAAGAGAGAGAAAGAGAAAGAGAGAGAGAGAGAAAGAGAGAGAAAGAGAGACAGAGAGAGAGAGAGAAACAAACACACAACACACACACACCACACACACACACTAAGATAAGAAGATAAGATCAATACGTAAGGCAAGAAGAATGTAGTAACCTAGCGGCTGAAGTATATAATTTTAAATTCACACACACACACACACACACACACACACACCACACACACACACACACACACACACACACACACACACAACACACACACACACACACACACACACAGCATGCATGCATGCATGTATCATAACAATGATATCTGCATGTATTTCACAAATAATATCGTTCAAAATACACACTTGTGAAATCAGAGAACACGTAGCGACGATTACCGTGTAGTTATGACAGTATTTTGAAAGATTCAACAATGTAGGCGCGCAGAGATATAACTACAAATTAAAATGAATACTATGCATTATCACATAAAAAAATGTCATTTGTCACAAATTCTAAATGTCCAAACATTATCACATAAAAACTGCCATTGTCTATGTTCAAAACATTGTAAAGGAATTGCCATTGGTCTAAATGTTCAAATATCATTGTTAAAGGAATTGCCATTTGTTAAATCAATTTATGTAAAAGAACTGCCATATGGTCTAAATGTGTCAAATATTATTGTAAAAGACTGCATTTTGGTAAATGTTCAAATATCATTGTAAGGAACGCCATTGGTCAATATGTTACAATATAATTGTAAGGAATTGCCATTGGTCTAAATGTGCAAATTCATTGTAAATGGATTGCCATGGTCTAAATGTTCAAATATCAATTGAAAGGAACTGCCATTTGGTCTAAATGTTCAAATATCATTGTAAAGGAATTGCCATTTGGTCTAAATGTTCAAATATCATTGTAAAGGAATTGCCATTGGTCTAAATGTTCAAATATCATTGTAAAAGGAATTGCCATTTGGTCTAAATGTTCAAATATCATTGTAAAGGAACTGCCATTGGTCTAAATGTTCAAATATCATTGTAAAGGAACTGCCATTTGGTCTAAATGTTCAAATATCATTGTAAAGGAATTGCCATTTGGTTCTAAATGTTCAAATATCATTGTAAAGGAATTGCCATTTGGTCTAAATGTTCAAATATCATTGTAAAGGAACTGCCATTTGGTCTAAATGTTCAAATATCATTTAAAGGAATTGCCATTTGGTCTAAATGTTCAAATATCATTTAAAGGAATTGCCACTTTGGTCTAAATGTTCAAAATAATTGTAAAGGAATTGCCATTTGGTCTAAATATTCAAATATCATTGTAAAGGAATTGCCTATTTGGTCTAAATGTTCAAAATCATTGTCTATCACCGTAAAGAACTGCCATTTGGTCTAAATGTTCAAATATCATTGTAAAGGAATTGCCACTTGGTCTAAATGTTCAAATATTATTGTAAAGGAATTGCCACTTGGTCTAAATGTTCAAATATCATTGTAAAGGAATTGCCACTTGGTCTAAATGTTCAAATATTATTGTAAAGGAATTGCCACTTTGGTCTAAATGTTCAAATATCATTGTAAAGGAATTGCCATTGGTCTAAATGATCAAATATCATTGTAAAGGAATTGCCACTTTGGTCTAAATGTTCAAATATCACTGTAAAGGAATTGCCATTTGGTCTAAATGTTCAAATATCACTTGTAAAGGAATTGCCATTGGTCTAAATCATCAAATATCATAGTAAAGGAATTGCCATTTAGCTAAATGTTCAAACTGTAACCTATTTGTATAGATATTCTCTGCTCTAAACAGAATGTGATTTTAATTTCAATATATTCTGAAGAGAATTCACTTTGTTTGATTTAAGGACCGTACTCTACACGCAATACCACTTTGAAAAATATTGTTTTATAAACGAAATTCCAGTCTGGTTAACGAATCGCATGATCACCCCATCTGATCTTTTTTTTTTTTTTTTTTTTTTTTTTTTAAGTTTTACGCAATTTCCTACCTGTTTAAGTACCGTATGATTTAAAGGTAGTGTGATCTTTTAGTTCAGTCATTGCATGTAAATTTATAACGTTACGTTTATTCAGAAAACTACCATATTCCCAAAGAGTCAGACACAGCCTATCGTTTCGACTGAACTGCGCTGACTACTGTATAATCAAAACTGAATGCCTTTACAATCTACCTATTGCTTGTACTAAACGGGACGCTATTTGGCCTCAGCGTTAAATTAAGTAGTGTGTGCATTCTAAATGAAATGCCTCGTCGGTTTACGAATGGCGGGTCCCAAAACGAAGCGCCACTTGAGTATAATTAAGCATTAAGGATAACAAATCTCCCCTGATCGATCTAGACAGCTGGTCAGGACCCCACAAGACTGCGAGGCTTGGAAGAGAGGAAGGTGGGAGGGGGAAGGGGGAGAGGAAGGGGTAGGCCTAACATCGCACCACAACCACGTGTGCATGTGGCAACTTTGTTTGCAATCTGGGACCACCGCCCCTACACCTCGCCCCCCGCCAACCCTCCCCCCCCACCCCCCTCACGCGCACGCGCCCCTCTATTCGTTCCACGGGACAGATCGCTTCGCTTTATCGAACGGCCCAAGTCGATCAGACGGCTGTATCGATCTGTTTGTCTGTGTGCATGAGTAAGCTTGTATCTGGCGTGTCTCTCTCTTTTGTCTGTGTGCGAGTGTGTGTGTGTGTGTGTGTGTGTGTGTGTGTGTGTGTGTGTGTGTGTGTGTGTGTGTGTGTGTGTGTGTGTGTGTGGTGTGTGTGTGTGTGTGTGTGTGTAGTGATTTGTCTGTGAATGGATTTGTGTCTGTCGCGTCTCTCTGTCTGTCTGTCTGTCTGTTTTGTCTGTCGGTCTGTAGTGATAGATCACCTGTGTAGCTTTGTCTGTGTTTGTCTGTGAGTAGATTTAAGTCTGATGTGTATTTCTGTCTGTCTGTCTGTCTGTCTGTCTGGCTGTATGTATGTATGTTTGTAGTGATTTGCCTGTGTTTGTCTGTGAGTAGATTTAAGTCTGTCGTGCATTTCTGTCCGTCTGTCTGTCTGTCTGTGTAAAGTGATTTGCCTGTGTTTGTCTGTGAGTAGATTTAAGTCTGTCGTGTATTTATGTCCGTCTGTCTGTCTGTCTGTCTGTATGTATGTAGTGATTTGCCTGTGTTTGTCTGTGAGTAGATTTAAGTCTGTCGTGTATTTCTGTCCGTCTGTCTGTCTGTCTGTCTGTGTGTAGTGATTTGCCTGTGTCTGTCTGTGAGTAGATTTGTGTCTGTCGTGTATTTCTGTCCGTCTGTCTGTCTTGTCTTGTCTGTCTGTCTGTTTGTCTGTCTGTAATGATTTGTCTGTCCGTAATGATATATATATATTGTGTGGTGTGTGTGTGTGTGTGTGTGTGTGTGTGTGTGTGTGTGTGTGTGTGTGTGTGTGTGTGTGTGTGTGTGTGTGTGTGTGTGTGTGTGTGTGTGTGTGTGCGTGATTTAAACGTTCCACTCGATCTGGGATTCCCCCATCCACGTGACAAATCGTGATGTCGATCTACCCAGTCGGTCGGACGGCTGTTCATGTATGGATTTTGTTTGTTTGTTTGTTTGTCTGGGTTTTTGTGAGTATATTTGTCATGTCTGCCTGCCTGTCTGCCTGCCTGCCTGCCTGCCTGCCTGCCTGCCTGCCTGTCTGTCTGTCCGTCTGTCTGTCTGCCTGCCTGTATGTCTGTCTGTCCGTGTTTGTATGTATGTATATGTATGTATGTATTTGTGTGTTGTATGTATGTATGTATGTATGTATGTATGTATGTATGTATGTATGTATGTATGTAGTGTGTATGTATGTATGTATGTATGATATGTATGTATGTATGTATGTATGATGTATGTATGTATGTATGATGTATGTATGTATGTATGTATGTATGTATGATGTATGTATGTATGTATGTATGTATGTATGTATGTTGTATGTATGTATGCATGTGTGTGTTATGTATGTATGTATGCATGTATGTTGTGTGTTGTGTGTGTATGTATGTATGTATGCATGTCTGTCTGTTGTCTGTTGTCTGTATGTATGTATGTATGTATGTATGTATGCATGTATGTATGTTGTATGTAGGTATGTATGTTATATGTATGTATGTATCGTATGCATGTATGTATGTATGTATGTAGTTTGTATGTATATATGTTGTATGTTGTAGTATGCGTGCATGTATGTATGTAGGTATGTATGTATATAGTATTATGTATGTCTGTATGTTGTATGTATGGTATGCATGTATGTATGTATGTATGTATGTATTATGTATTATGTATGTATGCATGTATGTATGTATCATCTACTATTTATTACTATCTATCTATCTATTATCTATCTGTCTATCTATCTATCTCTATGTATCTATCTATCTATCTATCTGTCTATCTATCTACCTATGTATCTATGTATGCTGCATTACGTAGCTCCGTGGCTATCCGATTCAAGCAGCAGTGTAGTTAGAACCATGCC
>CM060309.1:8019486-8021986 GCA_030674185.1 Monoplex corrugatus | reverse complement strand
ATGAATTTGACTGAATCTGCCACTTTTCCTTTTCGCAGTGAGAGACTTCGGGATTTCTTAGGTTTGAACCTCATTCTTGAAGAGGCCACCAGCTCATCCAGCTGCTTTATGATTTGGTGTGTCTCTTCCTCATCCGTGGACAAGACTGTTGTGTCATCCATGAAAGCTTTCAGAGGAGGCATCTGGTATCCATCTCCCAGATTCACTGGACCTGAACTCTTCATTGCAGCTTTCAAGATGACTTCCATTGCCAACACGAACAGTATGGGAGAGATTGCACAGCCCATTGCAATGCCCACCTCTAGGTCTATCCAGTCCGTGGTGTATTCTTTGGTAGAGAACCGCATTGAGAACCCTTGGAAATACTTCCTCAGCATTGTTCGGATGTTTTGTGGGATGTGATACATTTCAAGAGCCAGCTGGATCATATCGTGTGGAACTGATCCATATGCATTCGCCAGATCAAGCCAAACTACGTCAATGTCTCTCTTCTCTGTTCTTGCTTTTTGGATGGCATCCCAAATCAACGTGGCATGTTCCAAGCATCCAGGCATTCCTGGTATGCCTCCCTTTTGGACTGACATATCCAGATACTTGTTTTCAGTCAGGTATTTTGTCAATCTTGCTGCCATAACAGAAAAGAAGATTTTCCCCTCGACGTTCAGAAGTGATATTGGCCTGAACTGATTGATGCTGCTGGAGTTCTGCTCCTTCGGAATGTACACTCCTTCAGCTCTCATCCATTGGTCGCTGATCTTCTGGTTCCTCCATGCTGATCGAATCATCTTGTGGAGCCACTCGAGCACTTTTGGGCATTTCTTGTAGAGCAGGTATGGTATTCCGTTTGGTCCAGGTGCTGACTGTATATAAGTGCTGATTGTATATAATATGCTCTCTATAATTTTCCATTGTTTTTATTCTTTCTCCCCATTTATAGCCGTGTGTGTGTGTGTGTGTGTGTGTGTGTGTGTGTGTGTGTGTGTGTGTGTGTGTGTGTGTGTGTGTGTGCGTGTGTGTGTGTGTGCGTGCCTGCGTGTGTGTGCGTGCCTGCGTGTGTGTGTGTCTGTTTCAGCGCTTAGATTTGATTTTATCAAGATTTTGCGCTATATAAATATTGTAATTATTATTAATTATTATTATTATCTACTTTCAGGCTGTGTGGGTTCTACACTACAGTTTATGGCAGTGGGTTTATAAGTGCTCTTTACTTCAGAAGGTTAATCAGATGGCCACTTACTTCATTTCAAAGCTTTTGAGGTGTGATAAAACAAAAACTGCATAGAAGTCGTTGGATTTGCAGTAGAAGTTTAGCAGATGCCGTTTTTCAAACAAAAGTTTAACAAAGTACGAAATGTTTGCGATCAGACCAGGCTATCGGTAGGTAAAAAAAAAAGAAAAGAGAAAAAGAAAACAGCAACAACAACAAAACATACAAACAAACACAAAAAACAACAACATAACAACAGAGTCAGGACACACGTATCTAATATGACAAAACCACACAGGCGCAAATGTTCAGCCAGCTAGTCTTTGTCAAGCGTATACAAAAGGCGAACAAAGAATGAAATGCAAACCACTTAGCACAGAAAAAAATAATAATAACAATAATAATAATAATAACAAAAACAAGTTGACAACGTTGAATAGGAGAAAATGGCAGATATGAATTCTAGCAACAAGGAAACAGGGGAGACAAATATATTTTACAACATAGTTTCAGTTTCAGTTTCAGTTTCGGTTTCTAAAGACGACGTCTCCGCGCTCGGAACGAATTCCATATGCACTAACGTCACAGATGCCACGTGCATGGTGATCATGGCAAAAGCCTTAAGCCTGCACATAAACCCACGAACTGGCCTGGCCCTGAGGCCCTACCTAGACTATGTTTTACCTAGTCTATATATCTCTGACAGAGAAGGATGGAAGAAACGTGTCATGGATAGTCGAGCAAGCTCTACATGATGATGATGATATTTTATACTGGTATTTTATCAGCCTACCACTGAAATAACCTTCGTTACATGTAAATGACATGTAAGTGTGTGTGTATCTTACCTTCAAAAAAAAGGAACTTATGTATAAATAAAGTAAACAAATAAATAAAGTAAATGAACTTATTTATTTACAACATAAAAGTGGTTGGTCATGTCATACTAATGTTGTCTTATCCTCAGGAGGTCTAGGGCCGAAGTACTGGAAATTAAACAATGGACATTAAGAAAATATAATGCATTAATCGACTGTATTGTCTTAAGGGATAGTGTGTATTGTTTTCTTGAACTAGATGCTCGTTCTGGCTCTATTTTTGTATTCTTCTGGTTCCTTATCACTTAAACTCTGCCAGTTATTTTGAAATAGATAAAAACAAATCCCCCAGAAACAAGGACTGGACAACATATCAAAAAATCCCTTGGAAATAGAAAGACTAGACAACACATCAAAAAACACCCTGGAAATAGAAGAACTAAGCAATAGGTTCTCCCCCCAAAAAAACAAAGCT
>CM060309.1:7996986-7999486 GCA_030674185.1 Monoplex corrugatus | reverse complement strand
GGGGAGGGAGGGAGAATGCAAAGAAGCGAAAAAGGAAGTAAAGAAAAAAAGAGAAAAAGAAAAAAAAGAAGAAAAAGAAAAAGAAGGGAGACAACGTGTGTGTTGAAAATGACAACAGTACAGCACTGTAAAGGGCAGGTGTGAGTTGTAAACATGAGTGAAGAGGAAAATAAATTAACCCCACCCCCCCCATCCCCCGTAGTTTCACACACACACACACACACAACGCACGCACATACACACACACATACACACACACACACACACATACACATACAACCACCACATACCACACAACACACTTACACTACACACACACACATACACACACACACCAACACACACATATCACACACACACACAACACACACATACACACACCACAATTAACATACACACAACAACACATACCACACACATTACAAACCCAACACACATACACAACACACACACACACACACACAAGAGACAAAGAGAGAGACAGAGACAGACAGAGACAGAGATATACAGACAGACAGACAGACACGGAGAGAGAGGAACAGAGAAAGACAAAGAGACAGAGAAAGAGAGCGAGAGAGAGAGAGAGAGAGAGAGAGAGAGAGAGAGAGAGAGAGAGAGAGAGAGAGAGAGAGAAAGAGACGGAAAGTGGAGAGAAAAAACGTTAAATCAAAGAACGAACGAACACACACACACACACACACACACACACACACACACACACACACACACACACACCACACACACACATACACACACACACACACACACACTCACACACACACACACACTCACACACACACACACACACACACACACACACACACACACACACACTCACACACACACACACACTCACACACACACACACCCAGACACACACACATACACACACACACACATACACACACACACATACACACACACACACACACTCACACTCACACACACATACACACACACACACATACACACACACACACACACACACACACACACACACACACCCAGACACACACACACACACACGCACACACACACACACATACACACACACACACACACACACACACACATACACACACACACACACACACACACACACACACACGTACACGCATACTTATTGTTGTTGTCTGGAGTTTAACGTCCACACCCACAAAAGCGACACGACAGACGGATCATCTTACCTGAAATCAGAGCAACAAAAACAAAATTAATATAGACGGCAATTCTACTTGCAATCAACGGACTAATTGGTACACACCGCACACGCATACACACACACATACACACACTCATACATACACACTCACGCATACACACACACACACACACACACACACACACACACACACACACACACACACACACACACACACACACACACACGCATATATACACACTCACGCATACATACATCATCATCATCATCAGGTGCCCTGCCGCATGGCCTTGGCGACCATGGACTTCCAACCATTTCTATCTCTCGTTGCCCCCAGCATCTCCCCCACCCTCTTCATCCTCAGCCACCTTGCAAGTCCGTCCAGCATTCTCTCCCTGGGTCTACCCGGTGCTCTCTTTCCCTCCAGCTTTCCCGTTGTGACCAGGTGCTCCAAATCCCCCTTCCTCATAAAATGGCCTATAAATGTTGCTTGTCTTTTCCTAATTTTCCTTATCAGTGATCGACTTGTGTCTGCCTCCATTAAGACTGTCTCGTTTGTTTTCTTTGCTGTCCATGGTACTCTCAACATTCTTCTGAGAAACCACATCTCGGCTGCCTCAATCCTGCTCTGGCTTTGCTTGCTGACTGTCCACGCCTCGCATCCGTACAACAGTATTGGTTCTATATAACATTCAAGGACTCTCTTTCTGATGTTAATTGATAGGCATTTGTTGGTAAGAATGCTTGTCATCTTCTTGAATGCTGTTTTGGCTTGGCCGATTCTGCCGGCTATTTCTGATGTGCATCTGCCGTCTGATGAAATGGCCGTTCCCAGGTATTTGAACTTATTAACCTGTGTCAAGGTTGTGCCATTTGCTGTTATTTTGCAGGAGGGGATTTCATGTTTTTTACTGATCACCATGATTTCAGTCTTCCTGCTGTTTAGTTCCAACCCCTTACCTTTGCTTTCTGTTTTTAGTATATTCACATATATACACACACACACAAAACCCTGCACAAACTGATGAAACATCACAGATCTGAAGTCCTGAATGGTTTTCTGTTACTCTTTAATTAAATCGTATGTTACCTTATATGGTACAATGCCAATCAGACTTCATAGATTCATCCAACCCATACACAACTCTTTATCTTATTTCGTTAGTTAGTTAGTTAGTTAGTTAGTCAGTCAGTCAGTCAGTCAGTCAGTCAGTCAGTCAGTCAGTTAGTCAACATAGATTCATCTAGCCCATACACATTTCTTTATCTTATTTATTTATTTATTTATTCAGTAAGTTAGTTAGTTGGTAACCTATTTATTTATCTATCTATTTGTTT
>CM060309.1:7959486-7964486 GCA_030674185.1 Monoplex corrugatus | reverse complement strand
CTGTGGACAGTATGGGTCGGCTGATATGAACTAGTGGCTGCCATCGTTGGGGATATGGACTTACCATGGGGAAATTTTGGAATTTTATGTGAGTGAGAACGTGTGTGTGTGTGTTAATAACAATTAAAAAAAATGTGTGCAAGTTTGAGCTTTAGGTGTTGAGTTGTTGTATGAATGTAAGTAGGTCTGTATCTCTGGTTATAGTTTAGGCTTTCGCGAGCCTACCAAAAAACAAAAACAAAACAAAAAACAACAACAACAAAAGAGCAAAAAGCAAAAAGAAAAACAAACAAACACACACACACACACAAAAAGCCCAACGAAAAAAATTGCTACAATGCTGATAACCTTCTTTACCATCGTCTTTCATTATTAAACTCGGTTTCTTTTCTTTTCTTTCTTCTTTTTGTTTTTTCGTTCTTTTTTCTTTCTTTTTCTTTCAATTTGTAATTTTACACGTATGTATTCATGAACACACACTGCAGTTGTTGTCTGAATATTACTTTAATACTGGTGGTCTCAATAGCTGTGCTGGTTTATATGTAATGCTTAACCTGCAGTTTTGCAATGTCAATTGTGCGCGTTATAGACGAATATTTGTTGTCGTCTTTTAGTAATATTTGTATGGAAAGGAAGATTGTAAAAATGGCTTGACCATCTTGTTCTTGTTTGTTTCGGTTTTTTTTTGTTAATTTCCTTGTCGCCTTTTTTGTACCTGTCAATTTGTTTTATTTCTTTGTCTTTCCTTTTGTTCTTTCATCCTCTTTATCGCTCTCCTTTCCGGCAACCTCCTTCTTCCTTCTGTCTTTCTCCTACACCTTTCATCATCATCATCATCATCATCATCATCATCATCATCATCATCATCATCATCATCATTATCATCATCATCATCCTGTTCTTGTTCTTCTTGTTCTTGTTCTTGTTCTTGTACTTGTTCTTGTTCTTGTTCTTGTACTTGTCTTATTGTTGTTGTTGTTGTTGTTGTTGTTGTTGTTGTTGTTGTTGTTGTTGTTCTTCTTGTTGTTGTTCTTCTTCTTCTTTTTCCTTTTCTTCTTCTTCTTTCTTCTTCTTCTTCTTCTTCTTCTTCTTCTTCTTCTTCTTCTTCTTCTTCTTCTCTTCTTCTTCTTCTTCTTCTTCTTCTTCTTCTTCTTCTTCTTCTTCTTCTTCTTCTTCTTCTTCTTCTTCTTCTTCTTCTTCTCTTCTTCTTCTTCTTCTTCTTCTTCTTCTTCTTCTTCTTCTTCTTCTTCTTCTTCTTCTTCTTCTTCTTCTTCTTCTTCTTCTTCTTCGCATTCTTCTTCTCTTCGCATTCTTCTTCTTCTTCGCATTCTTCTTCTTCTTCGCATTCTTCTTCTTCTTCGCATTCTTCTTCTTCTTCTTCTTCGCATTCTTCTCTTCTTCTTCTTCGCATTCTTCTTCTTCTTCTTCTTCGCATTCTTCTTCTTCTTCTTCATTCTCTTCTTCTTCCTTCTTCTTCTTCTTCTTTCTTCTTCTTCTTCTTCCTTTCTTCTTCTTCTTCTTCTTCTTCTTCTTCTTCTTCTTCTTCTTCTTTCTTCTTTTCTTCTTTTCTTCTTCTTCTTCTTCTTCTTCTTCTTCTTCTTCTTCTTCTTCTTCTTCTTCTTCTTCTTCTTCTTTTCTTCTCTTCTTCTTCTTCTTCTTCTTCTTCTTCTTCTTCTTCTTCATTCTTCTTCCTTCTTCTTCTTCGCTTCTTCTTCTTCTTCTTCTTCTTTCTTCTTCTTCTTCTTCTTCCTTCTTCTTCTTCTTTCTTCCTTCTTCTTCTTTTCTTCTTCTTCTTCTTCTTCTTCTTCTTTCTTCTTCTTCCTTTTCTTCTTCTTCTCTTCTTTCTTTCTTCTTCTTTTCTTTTCTTCTTTCTTCTTCCATTCTTCTTCTTCTTTCTTCCATTTCTTCTTCTTCGCATTTTCTTCTTTTCTTCTTCTTCTTCTTCTTCTTCTTCTTCTTCTTCTTCGATTCTTCTTCTTCGCATTCTTTCTTCTTCTCATTCCTTCTTTCTTCGCATTCTTCTTCTTCTTCTTCTCTTCTTCTTCTTCTTCTTCTCTTTCTTCTTCTTTCCCTTCTTCTTCTTCTTCTTCTTCTTCGCATTCTTCTTCTTTCTTCTTCTCTTCTTCTTCTCTTCTCTTCTTCTTCGTCTTCTTCTTCTTCTTCTTTTCGCATTCTTCTTCTCTTCTTCTTCTTCTTCTTCTTCTTCTTCGCATTCTTCTTCTTCTTCGCATTCTTCTTCTTCTTCTTCTTCTTCGCATTCTTCTTCTTCTTCTTCTTCTTCTTCTTCTTCTTCTTCTTCTTCTTCTTCTTCTTCTTCTTCTTCTCTTTCCTTCTTCTTTCTTCTTTCTTCTTCTTCTTTCTTCTTCTTCTTCTTCTTCTTCTTCTTCTTCTCATTCTTTTCGCATTCTTCTTCTTCTTCTTCTTCTTCTTCTTCTTCCTTCTTCTTCTTTCTTCTTCTTCTTCGTTCTTCTTCTTCTTCTTCTTCTTCTTCTTCTCTTCTTCTTCTTTCTTCTTCTTCTTCTTCTTCTTCTTCTTTCTTCTTCTTCTTCTTCTTCTTTCTTCTTTTCTTCTTTTCTTCTTCTCTTCTTCTTCTCTTCTTCTTCTTCTTCTTCTTTTCTTTCTTCTTCTTCGCATTCTTCTTCTTCTTCTTCTTCTTCGCATTCTTCTTCTTCTTCGCATTCTTCTTCTTCTTCCGCATTCTTCTTCTTCTTCTTCTTCTTCGCATTCTTCTTCTTTCTTCTTCGCATTCTTCTTCTTCTTCGCATTTTTTTCTTCTTCTTCTTCTTCTTCTTCCTTCTTCTTCTTCTTCCTTCTTCTTCTTCGCATTCTTCTTCTTCTTCTTCTTCTTCTTCTTCTTCTTCTTCTTCTTCTTCTTCTTCTTCTTCTTCTTTCTTTTTTTCTTCTTCTTCTTCTTCTCTCTTCTTTCTTTCTTCTTCTTCTTCTTCTTCTTCTTCTTCTTCTTCTTCTCTTCTTCTTCTTCTTCTTCGCATTCTTCGCATTCTTCGCATTCTTCTTCTTCGCATTCTTCTTCTTCTTCGCATTCTTCGCATTCTTCCTTCTCTTCTTCTTCGCATTCTTCTTCTTCTTCGCATTCTTCGCATTCTTCTTCTTCTTCGCATTCTTCTTCTTCTTCGCATTCTTCTCTTCTTCTTCTTCTTCTTCTTCTTCTTCTTCTTCTTCTTCTTCTTCTTCTTCTTCTTCTTCTTCTTCTTCTTCTTCTTCTTCTTCTTCTTCTTCTTCTTCTTCTTCTTCTTCTTCTTCTTCTTCTTCTTCTTCTTCGCATTCTTCTTCTTCGCATTCTTCTTCTTTCGCATTCTTCTTCTTCGCATTCTTCTTCCGCATTCTTCTTCGCATTCTTCTTCTTCTTCGCATTCTTCTTCGCATTCTTCTTCGCATTCTTCGTTCCTTCGCATTCTTCTTCTTCGCATTCTTCTTCTTCTTCGCATTCTTCTTCGCATTCTTCTTCTTCTTCGCATTCTTCTTCGCATTCTTCTTCTTCGCATTCTTCTTCGCATTCTTCTTCTTCGCATTCTTCTTCTTCTTCGCATTCTTCTTCTTCGCATTCTTCTTCGCATTCTTCTTCTGTCTCCTTTCTCCTGTCCTTCTCCTACACCTTCACCACCATCATCTTCTCTTGTTCTTGTTTTTTTTCTGTCTGTCTCCACCTCCTCCTCCCTTCTTTTCCATCACTGTTTCATTGTTCAAGTCACGTGGACTGGACACACTTCCCTCTCACTATTTTTGACCCACTGAAATAGAAAATAATGAAAAAAAACAAAAAAAAAAAACCTCGATTTGCGTGATCAAACGTGTTCTACAGTAACACCAAAACTTTCTTCTAAATGTGATGAAACTGGACACACTCAAAAGAAGAAAAAAACAAAAACAAAAAAAAAACAAACAAAGAAACAAAAAAAAACCCACCAGCTAAGAAAACAAATCCACTTCCTCGTTTCCTTGTTCTAGTTTCCTGACCGACTTGCGTTAACCTATTTAAATAGTTTTTTGTGTTTTGTTTTGTTTTGTTTTTGTTTTCTTTTTGTTTTGTTTTGTGTTTATTTTAAGTCGTTACAGGGAATCGGTTAATAAACAAGGTAATCGTAAATCTCCATTTGATGTCTTGTTCTTTCTTGTCTTCCTCGTCTTTCTCCTTCTGCTTCTTCTTCTTGTTCTATAACTACAACTACAACTACTACTACTACTACTACTACTACTACTACTACTACTACTACTACTACTACTACTACTACTACTACTACTACTACTACTACTGCTACTACTACTACTACTACTACTACTACTACTACTACTACGACTACGACTACGACTACTACTACTACTACTACTACTACTACTACTACTACTACTACTACTACTACGACTACGACTACGACTACTACTACTACTACTACTACTACTACTACTACTACTACTACTACTACTACTACTACTTCTATTATTACTTCTACTACTACTTCTACTATTACTACATACGTTACAACTACTACTATACTTCTACTATGCTGCTGCTGCTACTACTACTACTGCTACTACTACTACCACCACCACCACCACTACTACAACAACTACTACTACTACCACCACCACCACCACTACTACTACTACTACAACAACAACTACTACTACTACCACCACCACCACTACTACAACAACAACAACAACTACTACTACTACTACCACCACCACCACCACTACTACAACAACAACTACTACTACCACCACCACCACCACTACTACAACAACAACTACTACTAATACTACCACCACCACCACCACTACTACAACAACAACAACTACTACTACTACCACCACCACCACCACTACTACAACAACAACTACTACTACCACCACCACCACCACTACTACAACAACAACTACTACTAATACTACCACCACCACCACCTACACCACCACCACTACTACTACTACTGTTACTGCTGCTGCTGCTGTTTTTACTGCTACTACTACAACTACTCTGC
>CM060309.1:7934486-7941986 GCA_030674185.1 Monoplex corrugatus | reverse complement strand
GTCTGTGTGTGTGTGTGTTTGTGTGTGTGTGTGTGTGCGCGCGCGCGCGCGTGTGTGTGTGTGTGTGTGTGTGTGTGGTAACGCTGTAAAGAATATACCCAGTAGGTATATAACCAAAGAACATAACTCTTGAGAGTCACGTAGGAATTATCTCCCATGTTGTATAGAACTTCTCAAATCTAACACAGTTTGCGCTACCCATTCAGCTAGCATAGATAGAAGCAGATACAAAGCACAGAAACCGTAAGCTCAGAACATTCCTCAAAAGAGGAATGCCCAAGCCTACCTTTATAATTCCTACGTGACTCTCAAGAGTTATGTTCTTTGGTTAATATTATAAAAAAAAAAAATCTCCCTGCTTCTCTCTTATTTCTTTGGTATATAACCGTTTTCGTTTGTTTATTGCTGTTGTTGTTGTTGTTGTTTGTTGTTGTTATTTTCCCACAACTTGAGCCCTGATTGGCACAGAGGTAGAGAGGTAACGTCGCTGCCTTTCCATCTCACATTAAGAGTTTCATATTCATATTCATTCACAATCATGTTCATTCATATTCATATTCATTCATATTCATATTCATTCAGATTCAGATTCATTGTAATAGTCACTTCTATAGTCACAGTGGATTTACCATGTGAATTTCCAGCTTCTGTCCCTTTTGACAGCGAATCGCCGCAGTGCAGCGCCACCCAGCTCTTTTTTTTTTTTTTTACCAAGACTTGAGAAAGGCAAGAAGGCTAATTGGCCTTCAAGGGCAGGGATCTGGGAAGTGAACCTATTTCTCTAATGTTCTATACCAAGGCAGCCAGGCGAATGCCCTGCTCTTCACGATTTTCTACTGCCGTGGGATGTTTAGCGTGCGCAGGTCAGAAGGCATACGGATCCGACTCGTTTTTCGTCCTCTTCCGAAGGACTAGACGTTCACATGAGATTGAATTAGGCAGACAAAATTGAACACACAAGAGATGATAGATTAGATAGATAGATAGATAGATAGATAGATAGATAGATAGATAGATAGATAGATAGAGATAGAGAGAGAGAGAGAGAAGAGAGAGAGAGAGGAGAGAGAAGAGAGAGAGGGACAGAGACAGAGACAGGGACATAGACGTTCAATGAGGTTGAATTAGACAAAAATGAACAGAGAGAGAGAGAGAGAGAGAGAGGGACAGAGACAAAGACAGGGACATAGACGTTCACATGAGATTGAATTAGACAGACAAAATTGAATACAGAGAGAGAGAGAGACAGACAGACAGACAGAGACAAGACACAGAGACAGGGACACAGACGTTCACATGAGATTGAATTAGACAGATAAAAATGAACAAAAGAGAGAGAGAGAGAGAGAGAGAGAGAGAGAGAGAGAGAGAGAAAAGAGAGAGAGAGAGAGAGAGAGAGAGAGAGAGGAGAGAGAGAGAGAGAGAGAGAGAGAGAGAGAGAGAGGCTGTAAACTTTTGTCTTTTCCAAATACATTCAAAACGTTTTCTGTTGCAGACTTAAAAATAAGTACAAAGAAAAGAAAAGAAAAGAAAAAAGAAAGAAAGAAAGAAAGAAAGGATGAAAGAAAGAAAGAAAGAAAGAAAGAAAAACTGTCTCCCTCATAACCCTCAGGTGGTTGGGAGCCAATGAAGGGTCAGAGACCTCTCAACATTCACAGGTTCAGTTGTTGTTTTTTGTAATTGCGAATCTCCATAATTCAGGTCGCTGGGGAATGAGGTGGTGCAGATGTTTTAGGGAGGATCGCACGTTCTTCCTTCACTGCTTTACCTTTCCCGACCCTGAGGGGGATCAGGTAACCATTAAACAGTTATCTGAACGTGGATAAAAAGTTACCTCAATAACGCACACCTCATGTCACTATTGTTTCAAAACGGGTTTGGGCACAAAATGGTTTGTTCGGATGTGGTTATGTGAAATACATCTAGATTTAACCTTTTGACTTCCGCACATTGTCTACCGGCATCTTGTATTGTCCGACATGCTAACAAAGCAAAAACGTTTCCCTGATAAAAGATAGCACATTGGTTAACCCTTTGACTGCTGCACCCTATCCACCAAGTGCAAAACCTTCACCCACTGACTCCCTCACCCTATTCACCAGCCTCCTGCAGGGAGCTACAGGATAGAACTAAGAAGTCAAGGGGTGAAGTTTTCGCTTTGGTAGCATGGCTAACATTGCAGGAAGCTGGCAGACTAGGATGCAGGAGTCAAAGGGTTAAGTTTTTGCGCTGTTTTTTTTCAAAGGTGGGTTCGGTTCACCTGCATACTATTTACTAGTGGCATATTGTCTTTAAAACAGCAATTTCAAAAGGTGCCCGGAAAGAGAAAGGCGTCTTGATGTGTTAGTTATCGACATGTATAAATATCTTGGTGATATTCAGGCTTTGACGTGTTTTCCATTAACCCTTTGACTCCCGCACCCTGTCCACTAGCATCCTGTACTGTCAACCATGCTAACAACGCAAAAACGTAATTCATTGACTCCCTCACCCTTTCTACCAGCTTCCTTTAACCCTTTGATTCCCTCACCTATCCACCAGCTTCCTACAGGAGAGAGACAGGCAGGAAATTGATGGACAGGGTGAGGAGTCAAAGGTTAAGTTTTTGCTGTTGGTGGATATGGTTCGCGAGTCAAAGGGTTAACAGCTATAGGCATGGATACAGTATAGATATCAGACACACACTGTGATTTTTCTGACCTAACAACACTGAAAATGAACATGAGTTTTTATGTGTCTGTATCCCATATGTGTGTATATCCAATGTGTGTGTGTATCCGATATGTGTGTATGTCCAATATGTGTATGTATCCAGTATGTGTATGTATCCAATGTGTGTGTATATCCAATATGTGTGTATATCCAATGTATGTGCATCCAATATGTGTGTGTATCCAATATGTGTGTGTATCCAATGTGTGTGTGTATCCAATATGTGTGTGTATCCAATATGTGTGTGTGTGTCCAATATGTGTGTGCATCCATTATATGTGCGTGTATCCAAAATGTGTGTATCCAATATATGTGTGTATCCAATATATGTGTGTATCCAATATATGTGTGTATCCAATATGTGTATGTATCCAACATATGTGTGTCCAATATGTGTGTGCATCCTATATATGTGTGTATACATAATATGTGTGTATCCAATATATGTGTATATCAAATATGTGTGTGTATCCAATACGTGATTATATCTAATATGTGTGTGTGTGTATCCAATATGTGTGTATATCCAATATGTGTGTGTATCCAATATGTGTGTGTATCCAATATGTGTGTATCCAATATGTGTGAGTATCCAATATGTGTGTGTATCCAATATGTGTGTATCCAATATGTGTGTGTATCCAATATGTGTGTGTATCCAATATGTGTGTGTATCCAATATGTGTACCCAATATGTGTATGTATCCAATATGTGATTATATCTAATATGTGTGTGTATCCAATATGTGTGTGTATCCAATATGTGTGTGTATCCAATATGTGTAACAGTTAGACATACCTTCTACATACCGAAAGAACCAACAGTCCACAAGTAGCAACTGCAATTAATCGTCGTAGAGATTGACATATTGTCGATGTATCCAAGCACAGTGCACGTGACATAGGATTAAGAAAAGTGGCCTATGGATGAAGTGTTTCAATGTTCTATTCTTACGCATCCCCTAAAATGTCTATCTATATGCGTCTTCACATTTAGCACTAAGTAGCCAGAAACTCTGGGGACAGCCAGACAGCAGAAGGTCCAGAAACTCTTGGGAGAGAGCCAGACAGTAGAAGGTCCTCAGAAGAGAAACCACCGCCAAGCAAGTGTTTCGGCCCTTAACTCCTGACACTCTAAGGAGGCCGGGCCACATCCAGGTCATGACTCCTGGATGCCCTTCTGCTGTCGCCATTTTTTAAATTTCTCTTTCATCGGGGCCGAAGGCCTATGTCAGTTAAAAGTTCTGAGTTTCTGAGATAAAAAGTCATAGTGACCAGGAACAGATAAAAAAAAAATCTGATTCGACGACGCAAAAACATGACAAAAAATCCACTTGTGTATGTACAAGCGAAAGCAAACCGACTGAATTTACAAATTTCAGTGTGTATGTTACATATCTGGATGATATTAATTTATCCAAACAAACATGTAAACAGCATGTGTACTTAGTGATCCTTGTTCAACCAATTTTTAGTGTGCATACCACATATTTTGTTTATTAGTAAAGGGGAATTAGAGTATCTGGTCACAACAGGAAAGCTGGAGGGAAAGAGAGCACCAGTAGACCCGGGAGAAAATATTGGACGGGACTTGCAGAGTGGCTGAGGACAAACGGGTGGAAGACGTCTTTGCGGCGACAAAGGACAGATGCATATGGAAGGCCATGATCGCCAACGCCATGTGGCAGGGCACATGATGATGATGACCACATAGTTTGATAATTTCTTTTCCTTACAAATCCTTGTGTGGTATGTGTACTTACCGACCCCTTTTTAGACCATTTTTAGTGTGCATATTATTTTGATATTTTGTTTTTCCATACAAAAACGCCAATGGTATCAATATTCAGTGACCCTTTTATAACCAGATTTGAAAAAGTATACCTCATGTTTCGATACTGATATCTCATCCTTAAAACACTTGAAAGATATATGCACTCAGTGACCACTTCGTAACCAGCTCTAAGTGTGCCCGCCCCATATTGTGATACTTATATATTATCTTTACAATCCTTCAATGGTGTGTGTATCTAGTCATCGTTTTGTGAGCACAGATGAGGACACTGTGTATTGTCCTGGGTTGAACTGTCAGTCTGACATGAACTATGATCTGGTTTCAAATTCATGTCGAGTGTGCAGTCATCGACAGTCTGCACTTCAGCATTATCTGGTGGGGTGATGCAAGGGTCTCCTGAGTAATCGCTTCTTTTTTTTAGTCATGGGAAAAAGTCATTCTGTCTTTATTGGGCTATCAGCGATGAAGCAAAAGTTTAATATACTTTTTTTTTTCTTATTGATATAGTGGGTAAACTGTAACACTTGTTCGCTTTTGCTCGTTTTGTCTGTTTGTTTTGTTTTTCTTGTTATTGATGTTGATGAAGTTATTCTTCTTTTTCTTCTTCTTCTTCTTCTTCTTCTTCTTCTTTCTTCTTCTTCTTCTTCTTCTTCTTCTTACTTCTTCTTCTTCTTCTTCTTCTTCTTCTTCTTCTTCTCTTTTCTTCTTCTTCTTCTTCGCATTCTTCGCATTCTTCTTCTTCTTCGCATTCTTCTTCTTCTTCTTCTCTTCTTCTTCTTCGCATTCTTCGCATTCTTCGCATTCTTCTTCTTCTTTCGCATTCTTCTTCTTCTTCGCATTCTTCTTCTTCTTCTTCTTCTTCTTCTTCTTCTTCGCATTCTTCTTCGCATTCTTCTTCTCTTCGCATTCTTCTTCTTCGCATTCTTCTTCTCTCGTTTCTTCTTCTTCTTCTTCGCATCTCTTCTTTCTTCTTCTTCGCATTCTTCTTCTTCGCATTCTTCTTCTTCTTCGCATTCTTCTTCTTCGCATTCTTCTTCTTCTTCTTCGCATTTTCTTCTTCTCTTCGCATCTTCTTCTTCGCATTCTTCTTCTTCGCATTCTTCTTCTTCGCATTCTTCTTCGCATTCTTCTTCTTCTTCTTCGCATTCTTCTTCTTCTTCTTCTTCTCTCTCTTCTTCTTCTTCATCATCTCATCTCTCTCTTTCTCTCTCGTCTTTTTCTTCTTCTTCTTCTTCTTCTTCTCTTCTTCTTCTTCTCTTCTTCTTCTTCTTCTTCTTCTTCTTCTTCTTCTTCTTCTTCTTCTCTCATCTTCTTCTTCTTCATCTTCTCTCATTCTTCTATCATCATCATCATCTCATCTATCATCATCATCATCACATAATTATCATCATCGTCATCATCTTCTTCTTCTTCTTCTTCTTCTTCCTCCTCCTCCTTCTCCTCGTCCTCTTCTTCATTTTCATTTTCATTTTCTTCTTCTTCTTTTTGGTTTCTTTTCTTTTCCTTTTTGGGCTGATATGCTTAATACCGAAATTACTTCACCTGTTCGAACTTGCTGTGGGAGGTGTCACACGGCAGATAACACTGATATCAGCAAGAAGACGGGGAGGCCTGGGACAGTGGTCCATATGTTGTAAACGTGGTGTGTGTCTGCCTCTCTATTCTCCACTATGGTCTTCCACTAGCGTTAACTTTTTCACATCGTAACGCTAGCCCGCTAGAGTTCTCGCGGAGAACCGCAGGCGACGGAACACTAGGGGTATAGCGTTCAGTAAGCTCGCCGCTGACAACGTAACGCTAGGATTCTAGCGTCTTGCGTTAGAAAATTCCTACGTGAAGCCAGTTACGGTCTAAGTTACACAACCTCTATTATAGTATCAAGTAACCATTTCTAAATACTGTGAGGGTGATTTCCCGAGTAAAAAGTCTATTTGAAGAATTTTACAGGCGCGAGAACAACGTCACCCGAACCGCGAGCTTCACTGAAACAAAGGCAAAATGGAGCGCCCTGCGAATGGGCGATGTCGCTGTTCACTCGGGATTGTGGAATTTGTGTATGTGTGTGTGTGTGTACTTTTCTGAGCTTCTGATCAGATGATACAAAGTCATGGAGAATTGGTGTCTCTTTTTTCTGTTTTCTTTACATCTGCTGAATGTACGAAATGCTTGTCTGAAATGCTCCTCAACCATGATATTCCATTGCAAAAATAACCTCAAAGCATGTCTGAACAAACCTTATACTGTAGATATCCTAAAAGAGGATTAAATTACCTTTCTAACCATATCCTACATGTTGATGTTAGTCATTTGGGGCACCTGTGAAAATTAATTCAATGGGGCCTAAAAATGCACGTTTCCAGGGAAAGTAGTCAGTGGCAGCTGGCACGTCTGCAGTGAAGTAGGTCAAATAGCCAGCTGACGATGCCAAAGTGTTAAGCCTGAATGTGTGATTTTATAAACAGAAAATGATGGAAGAAGATGTATTTTCAAGGAGAGTAACTTCAGGTACATATCTTCAGCACTACGACAGAGGGACAGACAGACAGAGAGACAGACAGACAAAAAGACAGACAGACAGACAGACAGATACAGAAACAGAGACACGGACACACAGACAAAGAGATTAGTAAAACAAAAGACCAGAGAAAAATGGCGTTTAGTGTTTCCCCACCAGTAAACAGATATTAGTCATGAGTGTTGTGCCACCTTCGTATACATATACATATACATATACATATACATATATATATACATATACATATATTTAACTATATATATACAAGTGATTCTGATAGAACTCACTGTGCCATACGAAAGCAGAATGGAAGAAGCACATATCTACAAGACCGAAAAATACGCCGGTCTTGCCAGCACCCTGAAGAAAGCAGGTCTGCGGGTCAAAATCTTCGCCATAGAGGTCGGGGCAAGAGGGTTTGTGGGCACCTCCGCTTATGATCTCATGAAACAACTCGCCATTTCTGGGAAGAAGAGGA
>CM060309.1:7924486-7926986 GCA_030674185.1 Monoplex corrugatus | reverse complement strand
CTGATCTAATCACGCTTCAAAGAGCGGTGAAACGAAATCAATATAATTAGCTCCACGTCTTATGCCAGCCAGGGACTGAGATACCCAGGGATGTGACGTTGCAAGCTGAAGAGGGAAGGGAAGTCAGAGTCAGAGAGAGGGAGAGAGAGAGTTCAAAGAGGAAGAGAGAAGAGAACCAATGAAGACAGAGAGCAGAACTGAGAAAGGAGGGACGTAGGAAGAGGAAGGGAGAAGAGAGAGAGGACAGAGAGCGAGAGAGTAGAGAGAGAAGGAGACGAGAGAGAGAGAGAGAGAGACAGAGACGGAGAGAGCAGAGAGAGTAGACAGAGACGAGAGGAGAGAGTAGAGAGGGGAAAGAGAAAGAGAGACAGAGAGCGAGAGAGTAGAGAGAGAGGACGTAGAGAGAGGAGAGAGAGAGAGAAGAGAGAGAGAGAGGAGAGAGAGCGAGAGGAGAAGTAGAGAGAGAGGGACGTAGAGAGAGAGAGACAGAGACAGAGAGCGAGAGAGTAGAGAGAGAGGGACGTAGAGAGAGAGAAAGAGAGACAGAGACAGAGAGCGAGAGAGTAGAGAGAGAGGGACGTAGAGAGAAAGAGAGAGAGAGACAGAGAGCGAGAGAGTAGAGAGAGAGAGAGAGAAAGAGAGACAGAGAGCGAGAGAGTAGAGAGAGAGGGACGTAGAGAGAGAGAGAGAGAAAGAGAGACAGAGACAGAGAGCGAGAGAGTAGAGAGAGAGGGACGTAGAGAGAGAGAGAGAGAGAAAGAGAGACAGAGACAGAGAGCGAGAGAGTAGAGAGAGAGGGACGTAGAGAGAGAGAGAGAGAGAGAGAGAGAAAGAGAGACAGAGACAGAGAGCGAGAGAGTAGAGAGGAGGGACGTAGATAGAGAGAGAGAGAGAGAGAGAGAGAAAGAGAGACAGAGACAGAGAGCGAGAGAGTAGACAGGAGGGACGGAGAGAGAGAGAGAGAGAGAGAGAGAAGAGAGAAAGAGAGACAGAGACAGAGAGCGAGAGAGTAGAGACAGAGGGACGTAGAGAGAGAGAGAGAGAGAGAGAGACAGAGACAGAGAGCGAGAGAGTAGAGAGAGAAGGACGTAGAGAGAGAGAGAGACAGAGACAGAGAGCGAGAAAGTAGAGAGGAGGATGGAGAGAGAGAGAGAGACAGAGAGCGAGAGAGTAGAGAGAGAGGGACGGAGAGAGAGAGAGAGGGAGGGAAAGAGAAAGAGAGACAGAGAAAGAGAGACAAAGAAAGAGAGAGAGAAGATAAAGTTGGGAAGGGAGAGATAGACAGACAGACAGACAGTGAGAGAGAGCAGAGAGAGGAGAGAGAGGAGGGAGAAAGACACAGAGAGAGGAGAGAGAAAGACACAGAGAGACAGACAGACAGACAGACAGATAGAGACTCAAGGGAGCGAGAGAGAGAGAGAGGGAGAGACGTAGGACGAAAGAAAGAGAGAAAGAAACAAAAACACAGGTTAAGAAATGTTGAGACAGAAAGATTGAGAGAGACAGACAGAGACAGAGAGACAAAAAGAGGCAAAGACAAAAAGAGACAGAGAGACAGAGAAAGAAAGAGAGAGAGAGAAGAGAGAGAGAGAGGAGAGAGAGAGGAGAGAAAGAGAGAGAGACAGAGACAGATACAGAAAGAGAGAAGAGACTGATAGAGAGACAGAAAGAGACGGAGACAGACAGAGAAGCAACGGAGATAGGCTAAAGAGAGCGAGATGGAGAGAGACAGAAACAGAGACAGAGACAGAGACAGACAGAGACAGAGACAGAGACAAAGACAAATAGACAGACAGACAGATATAATATATATATATATATATATATATATATATATATATATATATATACAGGGGGGTGTAAAAGTAGGTATACAGTAAGTATCACATCATTATCATAATGCTTAATTCCGTTCTCGATTAGAGGAGTGTGTGAATACCGGCGGCAAGCAGTTCGAGTATCTGAGGGATTAAGGCTGTGCTTGTTATTACATGTATATGCAATATTCATTTGTTTGTATAATAGATGCAATGAGTATTGTACGTGTTTTCTTTTTTCATAACTGTATATCTACTTTTGGACCCCCATGTATGTGTATATATATATATATATATATATATATATATATATATATAGAGAGAGAGAGAGAGAGAGAGAGAGAGAGAGAGAGAGACAGAGACAGAGAGAGACAGACAGACAGACAGAGACAGACAGACAGCAGAGACAGACAGAGACAGATAAACAGAGAGAGAGAGAAAGAGACAGACAGACAGACAGACAGGCAGACCGACAGAGAGACAGAAAGTTTGAGACAGACAGACGGAAAGACAACAACAGAGAAACGGACACACAGACAGAGAAACAGACACACACACACACACACACACACACACACACACACACACACACACACACACACACACACACACACACACACACAGAGAGAGAGAGAGAGAGAGAGAGAGAGAGAGAGAGAGAGAGAAAGATTCAGAGGACGGAG
>CM060309.1:7906986-7909486 GCA_030674185.1 Monoplex corrugatus | reverse complement strand
CTTTATTTTCTCTGTCTCTTCTCTCTCTCTTTATTTTCTCTGTCTCTTCTCTCTCTCTCTTCTCTCTCCCTCCCTCTCTTTTCTCTCTCTCTGTCTCTCTCTCTTTCTTTCTGTCTTCTCTCTCTCTTTTTTCTTTTCTGTCTCTCTCTCTTTATTTCTCTCTCTTTCTCTCTCTCTCTCTCACAACACACACACACACACACACACACACACACACACACACACACACACACACACACAAACCATCCACACACACAAACCATCCACACATTCTATCAATAATAATAAAAAAAAAAAACACCAACCCATTGCATTAAATGAAAACAAAGGAGAAACGAACACTTCATACAAGCATAACATACCAGCGACAACAAACGTCCCTTTCTATCATACCGACCCAAGGTGGGATCGAATACCAAGCGGTTAAGACACTGGTCATTCAGTTTGAGAGGCCAAGGGTCGAACCTACTGAGTAACGCCTGACAGGGTAAAAGGTGGATATTTTTTCCGATCTCTCCGTTCAACATAATTATGTACACACATCTTAGAGAACCTCAATTCCCCTGTGCTTACCACTTTATGCTTTGTGGCTGCGTCTATGCTAGCTGAATGGGTAGCGCAAACTGTGTTGGGTTTGAGAAATTCTACATGGGAGATAACTCCTTGACTCTCAAGAGTTACGTTACTTAGTTGATATTGTGTACGCATTGAAAAACATCAAATCATCAACACTATCATCATGTGCCCTGCCGCCTGGCGATGGCGATCAATGCCCTCCATACGAATCTATCTTTTGTCGCTGCAAGCATTTCTCTTACCCTTTCCGTCCCCATCCACTCTGCAAAACTAACATTTCCTCCCTGGGTCTACCTGGAGTTCTCTTTTCCTTATAGCTTTTCATTCGTTATTTCTTTTAACGTCTATTCACATACGTGCTTTTAGACGAAAAAAAAAAAAAGTGCGTATGGAATGAATGAATCTATGTAATCATGAAGGCATTGTATCAATTAAGGTAACAATTAAGGTAACATCAAACAAATTAACGAACAAAAGAAAAACAATCAGAACATTGTATCAGTCAGGCTTCATCGATTTCTCGGGGTTGTGTGGGAGTTACAGGTATAAAACAATTGGGCTGAATCAAAGGAAACGACCTACAGGACTGTGCATTAAAACGCCTAGCAATGTGTAAATACAGAGTGAAATCAGTATGTTTCTGTTTTAAAGTTTGTAAATGACGCAGGGAAAATAAGGTCGCATTCGCTGACGACACAAAAAAATGATTAACTGTTATAAAATCACCACAGATACATTTGATGGTTTTACTAAATTTAGTTCGAAGTGAGTTGAGAGATAATTTGTAAGCTTAAAGTTATCTCTTGTCTTGTAAAAACCCTGGTAATTTACCTGGTAATTCTAGCTTTTCTGTTGTTACTAGGTTTTCACATTTCTTTCGTCTGATACGATGTCCTATAAATGTCGCTTGTCTTTTCCAAATCTTCCTCATTACCGTTCATTTTGTGTTTGCCTTTTTTTCAAGACTGTCTTGTTTGTTTTCTTTGCTATCCATGGAACTCTTTACATTCTTCCCAAAAACCACAATTTCACCTGCTTCAATCTTGTTCTGATGCACGTTAAACCTTTGAGTCTCGCACCCTATCTACCAGCGTCCTTCGTTGTCAACCATGCTAGCAAAACAAGAAATTAAACCCTTTGACTCCCTCACCCTATCAACCAGCTTCCTGTAGAAAGCTGGTAGATAGGGTGAAGGAGTCAAAGGGTTTCAGTTTTTGCAGTTGGTGGATAGGGTAAGGGAGTCAACGTTTTCATTGGACGGTTAAAGGGTTTTTTGCAGTGTTGTGTGGGGATTAGGGTGATGGGAGTCAAAGGGTTAAGTTTTTGCAGTTGGTGGATAGGGTAAAGGGAGAGTCAAAGGGTTAAAGGTTTTGTCAGGTAGTTGGTGGAAGTATGGTGTTTATGGAGTCAAAGGGTTAAGTTTTTGCAGTTGGTGACAGGTGATGGAGTCAAAGAGTTGGTAAGGTAATTTTGCAGTGTGGATAGGGTGATGGAGTCAAAGAGTGTACAAAGGGTATTTTTGCAGTTGGTGGACAGGGTGATGGAGTCAAAGGGTATAAGTTATTTTTGCAGTTGGTGGATAGGGGATGGAGTAAGGGTATGGATCAAGGTTAGTTTTCTTTTAAGGGTAGAGTAGGTTAAGTTTTGCAGTTGGTGGATAGGGTGATGAGTCAAAGGGTTAAGTTTTGCAGTTAGGTGTAAGTTAGGGTGATTTGGAGTCAAAGGGTGATGGTAAGGGTTTATTATAGGTGTTAAGTTTTTTTGCAGTTGGTGGATAGGGTGCTGGAGTCAAAGGGTCAAAGATCTTTAAGATATGTCAATATTCGGTGGCATATACAAACCAAAATCACCCATCATGCACACATCCGAAAACGAAGTATGACTACATTAATGGCGCAGTTAAAGGATAAAAATATGAAAACAA
>CM060309.1:7896986-7901986 GCA_030674185.1 Monoplex corrugatus | reverse complement strand
AGAAACAAATAAACCAACCAACCAAACAAACAACCAACCACACAAACAACAACAACAAAACAACAAAACCAACAACCAACCATACAAACGAACCAACAACCAAACTCCCAAATCAAACAACCAACTAGCCAACCAACCAACCAATAAAAGAAACAAACACACAACCAACCAACCAACCAACCAACCAACCAACCAACCAACCAACCAACCAACTAACCAACTAACCAACCAACCAACCAACCAACCAACCAACCAATCAATCAAACATCCAATCAACCAACCAACCAACCAAACAAACAAACAAACAAACCAACAAACAAACATGAATACTTTTCGGAAAGAGGCGATCGCATGGATTTTTTTCGCTCTGTATTTTGACTTCATCATCATCATCATCAGGTGCCCTGCCGCATGGCGTTGGCGATCATGGACTTCCATCTGTCTCTATCTCTCGTTGCCCTAGCATCTCTCCCACCCCCGTCGTCCCCAGCCACTCTGCAAGTCCGTCCAGCATTTTCTCCCTGGGTCTACCCGGTGCTCTCTTTCCCTCCAGCTTCCCCGTTGTGACCAGGTGCTCCAAATCTCCCTTCCTCATAAAATGGCCTATAAATGTTGCCTGTCTTTTCCTCATCTTCATTATGAGTGATCTACCTGTGTCTGCCTCTATCAAGACTCCATAAGTATGATATTGTTGATGATGCTTTCTTGACACCAATCGTCAGTTTATCAGTTGTAAAGGTCAATTATACAGCTCCTACAACAAACAAACAAACAAACAAACAAAAAACAAGAAAAAGAAAAGAAAAAAAGCATAACATAACAACATAACACAACATAACACAACATAACACAACATAACACAACATAACATAACATAACATAGCATACATAACATAACATAACATAACATAACATAACATAACATATAATCGAACACGTGTAAATGTGTATTGTTAATGACCAAAGTCACAGTTAGACACAAGATTCCAAATGACAGCAGACACGATAGGTTGTTTATACTATTTGTACAGCTCAGTTGTACTGATTCATTCAATCTTCTGAGAAGAGAAAGAGAGAGACAGACAGAGAGAGAAAGAGACACAGAGAGAGGGAGGGAGGGAGAGAGAGAGAGAAGAAAGAAAGAGTGAGAGAGAGAGACATAGGGACAGAGAGAGACAGACAGGCAGACAGACAGACAGACAGAGACAGACAGACAGACAGAGACAGACAGAGAAACAGAGCCACAGAGAGAGACAGAGGGAGAGACAGAGAGAGACATACAGACAGAGAGACAGACAGACAGAGAGACAGACAGAGAGAGAGAGAGAGAAAGAGAAAGAGGAGAGACAGATAGACAGACAGACACACAGACACACACACTGATAGACAGACAGACAGGGAACAATGAACGATTCAGATCAACCACTACACGAAACTGTGTGCGTCTGCATGTCTGTCCTCTGGCAAAAGAGTGGTAGCTATGTGAAGTTCCAGAGCCATTCTTCAAACCCGGACAATTCCATATGCGCTCCACCCAAAATCTGCCGGCAATTACCTGCCAGACTCCCTGAGCCTGAGCAAAAACTTACGCGCTGGCAAGGTCTTGAAATGGGAAAGTGGGGGAGGGGAGGGAAAAAGAAGCCACCTATGAAACACTAAGCTGACACTATCAGAATGATGAAAACATTCAGATGGGCAGCCAACAGGCAGAAACATTCAGATGGGCAGCCAACAGGCCAGTGGACCTATAAAAACATTAAGCTGACACTATCAGAATGATTGAAAACATTCAGATGGGCAGCCAACAGGCCAGTGGACCTATGAAACACTAAGCTGACACCATCAGAATGATGGAAACATTAAAGATGGGCAGCCAACAGGCCAGTGGACCTATGAAACAGTAAGCTGACACCACCAGAATGATGGAAACATTCAGATGGGCAGCCAAGAGGCCAGTGGACCTACAAAACACTAAGCTCACACCACCAGAATGATGGAAACATTAAGATGGGCAGCCAACAGGCCAGTGGACCTATGAAACAGTAAGCTGACACCACCAGAATGATGGAAACATTAAGATGGGCAGCCAAGAGGCCAGTGGACCTATGAAACACTAAGCTCACACCACCAGAATGATGGAAACATTCAGATGGGCAGCCAACAGGCCAGTGGACCTATAAAAACACTAAGCTGACAATATCAGAATGATTGAAACATTCAGATGGGCAGCCAACAGGCCAGTGGACCTACAAAACACTAAGCTCACACCACCAGAATGATGCAAACATTAAGATGGGCAGCCAACAGGCCAGTGGACCTATGAAACACTTAGCTGACACCACCAGAATGATGCAAACATTAAGATGGACAGCCAACAGGCCAGTGGACCTATGAAACACTAAGCTACACCACCAGAATGATGGAAACATTCAGATGGACAGCAACAGGCCAGTGGACCTATGAAACACTAAGCTGACACCACCAGAATGATAGAAACATTCAGATGGCAGCCAACAGGCCAGTGGACTTACAAACACTAAGCTCACACCACCAGAATGATGCAAACATTAAGATGGGCAGCCAACAGGCCAGTGGACCTATGAAACACTTAGCTGAACCACCAAATGATGCAAACATTAAGATGGGCAGCCAACAGGCAGTGGACCTATGAAACAGTAAGCTCACACCACCAGAATGATGGAAACATTCAGATGGACAGCCAACAGGCCAGTGGACCTATGAAACACTAAGCTGACACCACCAGAATAATGGGAACATTCAGATGGACAGCCAACAGGCCTGTGGACCTATGAAACACGAAGCTGACACCACCAGAATGATGGGAACTTTCAGATGGACAGCCAACAGGCCAGTGGACCTATGAAACACTAAGCTGACACCACCAGAATGATGGAAACATTCAGATGGACAGCCAACAGGCCATGTGTTTAAATGTTCCAGGCTGGGATTGAACTCGAGACATCACATCTTGAGTCTACGGCTCTATCTAGGGAACCAAGAGTCCGCGTACTTTAGGTGCCAACATCTCTCAGTGTTCCCAGACGGTCATCCAACCAAGCAACCTGCTGACCAGGCTTCATTGCTTTAACTTCGATGAATGGACGAGATGTGGTTACTAAGAAGAATGTTGAGAGTTCCATGGACAGCAAAGAAAACAAACGAGACAGTCTTGATGGAGGCAGACACAGGAAAATCATTCATGAGGAAGATTAGGAAAAGACAGGCAGCATTTATGGCCATTTTATGAGGAAAGGGATTGGAGCACCTGGTCACAACAGGAAAGCTGAGGGAAAGAGAGCACGGGTTGACCCAGGGAGAAGATACTAGACGGACTTGCAGAATGGTTGGGGACAAGGAGGTTGGAAGAGATGCTTGAGGCAACAAACGCCATGTGGCAAGGCATCTGATGATATGATGATGAATGGACGAGAACCAAAGTTTTATCATTGTGGTATGGCCGTTGGCTGCGGAGGGATTATTATGCAATTATTCATCAATCTTGGTTGAAAGATCTAGTTGAAAAACACACGTATTCTGTTTCAGTTTCAATTTCTCAAGATGATGTAGCCGCGCTGAGAATGAATTCCACACGCATTAACGTCACAGGTGCCACGTGATGGAGAAGATCCAGAATGATCATGGCACAAGCCTTAAGCCTGCACATAAACCCCTGAGCTGGTGTAGTAAGCTGGAAGGGCTCGACTGGAGTTGTAAGCTGGAAGGGCTGGTTGGTTGACTGGCATCTGATTCTGTAAGCTGGAAGGGCTGGTTGGTTGACTGGCATTGATGCTGTAAGCTGGAAGGACTGGCTAGTTGACTGGTATCTGGTGTTGTAAGCTGGAAGGCTGGCTGGTTGACTGGCACTGGTGTCGTAAGCTGGAAGGGCTGGTTGGTTGACTGGCATCTGGTGCTGTAAGCTGGAAGGACTGGCTGGTTGACTGGCATCTGGTGTTGTAAGCTGGAAGGGCTGGCTGGTTGAATGGCATCTGGTGTGTAAGCTGGAAGGGCTGGCTGGTTGACTGGTATCTGATGCTGTAAGCTGGAAGGACTGGCTGGTTGACTGGCATCTGATGCTGTAAGCTGGAAGGGCTGGCTGGTTGACTGGCATCTGGTATCGTAAGCTGGAAGGGCTGGCTGGTTTTACTGGTATCTGGTGCTGGAAGGGCTGGCTGGTTGACTGGCATATGGTGTTGGAAGGGCTGGCTGGTTGACTGGCATATGGTGCTGGAAGGGCTGGCTGGTTGACTGGCATCTGGTTCTGTAAGCTGGAAGGGTTGGCTGGTTTATCCGGCATCTGGAGCTGGAAGGGCTGACTGGTTGACTGGCATATGGTGTTGGAAGGGCTGGCTGGTTGACTGGCATCTGGTGCAATAAGCTGGCTGGTTGACTGGCATCCTGGTGAGGTGGCCAAACCACTTGATCAGCTGTTGTTGGATGAAATGGTTGACAGTGTTTATTCGGCCAATCTCTCACACCTCTTCCTTTCTAGTTGGGGCTCTTTTAGCTCTCGTCTGCTACTCTTCCGAGACAACAATGGTTTCAGATGTCCAACTCGATTCCTGAATAGTTTCTGAAGTTGCATAGATCATTATTTTGTACAAAACGATCGCGTTTTTGGTTCAGATATAAAAAGGAGTAGAAATATCTTCCTTTATTTTTTTTCCATCCTTCTTCTCCTTAACATTCTTCTATTCCTTCTCTTTCGTCACCTGCCCCCCCCCCCCCCCCTCAATACCTTTCATTCATGTGTCATTGTTTACGTCCAGCCCGAAAAATGATGATTAATTGTTAATATCCAAATACCCAATATCACAAAACATGAAACAATGTTGTAGCTGACGTGGCGTAAAACGATCAATATTAAAGACAACAAGAACCAGGAAAAAAAACACGAAAACAAAAAAAAATAAGAACGCGTATTTAATACAACCAGACAAGGCAAAACACGTCTTGTCTGGTTGTATTAAATACGCGTTCTG
>CM060309.1:7879486-7881986 GCA_030674185.1 Monoplex corrugatus | reverse complement strand
CAGAATTGAATATAAGCTGGATGCCTTGTGTTACAAATCTATTCACCAGTCTGCTCCATCATATCTTTGTGACAACATCAATATTAATACGCCAACCAGCACCTTGCGCTCAGTTTCAGATACTCTTTCCCTTCAGATTCGTAGATTTAAACTATCAGATGTCAGCCAGCATGCTTTTGCTGTTTGGAACCATCTGCCTGGAAAAACTTCCATCTCCCTTCGTCTATCACCTGCCCTTTCTGCTTGTAAATCCAATTTAAAAACCCACCTCTACATGTATTCCCAACAATGAATTCTGCAGCCGCCTCTTTCCATCATGTGTGTGTGTGTGTGTGTGTTGTGTGTGTGTGTGTGTGTGTGTGTGTGTGTGTGTGTTGGTTGTGTGTGTGTGTGTTGTGTGTGTGTTTGTGTGTGTTTGTGTGTGTGTGTGTGTTTGTGTGTGTGTGTGTTTGTGTTGTGTGTGTGTGTGTGTGTGTGTGTGTGTGTGTGTGTGTGTATAGCGTATGTGTGTGTGTGTGTTTGTGTGTTTGTGTGTATAAGTGTGGTGTGTGTGTGTGGTATAGCGTATGTGTGTGTGTGTGTGTGTGTGTGTGTGTGTGTGTGTGTGTGGTGCGTGCGTGCGTGTGTGTGTGTGTGTGTGTGTGAATATATAAACACATATCGACAACAGCGGAACTTGCAGACTTCTGCCACCTCACAGGTATCCGTCATTCTTAACCCTTTCACTCCTTCCCCTTATTCTGCAGCTTCCACCAGGCTTCCTGTGTGAAGGGAGTGAAATGGTTAATGCTTCATTGGTACCGATATGTAAAAGTCCAGGAGAGTGTTCAGAGCAAGCAGAAGCAGACTGGCCGGCACTGCACAGAAAGAAAAGAAAGCAGCACTTTCCATCCATTTCATTCACTTGGCATTGACTGGCCAGACGCTCGCTGAAGCAGAAAATAAGGACCGGAAGCGGAAATAGAACTGCTGGGGGTACGGGCTGCATTGACAGCCTCTCTGTCTGCCTCTTTCGCTGCCTCTATCTTTCTTGTTCTCTGATTCATTTATATTTTTTTGTCTGTATGCCTGTCTATCTTTTTGTTCTCTGTAATTTGTTGTTGTCGTTTTATTGTCGTCTGTATGCTTCTAAGGTTTCTTTGTTATGTATATCTTCCTCCCACCTCTCTCTCTCTCTCTCTCTGTCTCTGTCTCTGTCTATCTGTCTGTCTGTCTGTCTCTCTCTCTCTCTCTCTCTTTCTCTCTCTCTCTCACATTCCTTATTTCATCTGTCTGCTTATTGCAACTTCCTTTTTTTCCAGAATAAATCCCGTTATAACAACATTTATTGAGCTACAAAAAAACTATTAGTTTCAGTTTCTGAAAATAGCGTCTTCGTGCTATGAAAAGATTCTACATATGCACTGACATCAAAATTTCTATATGAAAGAAGATCCAAAACAATTATGGTTAACAAGAACCCCCCCCCCCCCCCCAGGATGCTGAATGGGACCGAGGTTACCAATGCCTCACCACCCTCTGGACAATCACCTCCCAAGCTCCTGACATCACTCTATATTCATTTCATAGAGCAAAACGGGAGGGGGGCTGTCCATGCGCTGCATGACCCATTCGGACCCAGTCATCGGTTACCTAGTTTATAAACCGAATGGCAAGGTGGGGAGATGACAAATCCCAAGACATAGCGACACCAACCAGGTCAACTTCAGCTGCTGAACCAAGAGAGAACGGAAGATCTCTCTGTTGCTTCACTCTAAGCCTTGGTCTGTTTATCGGGTCGCCCGCCCAATCACCAGCTCAGTTGCCTGTTCTGTTCAGTCCTGTTTTGTTGAATTTAAAGTCCTACCACTCTCAGGGTATATGAGGACTAGCTACAAGAATGTTGCTCAAAAGAAGCCTTAAAACATTTTGGTTACATTGTGAGATACCGATGCTATTGTCAGATTCTCTAATGATACTCAGTTGCCAGTTTTTCTCCCCTTAATATATCATCATCATCATCATCATCATCATTCAGGTGCCCTGCCGCATGGCGTTGACGATCATGGACTTCCAACCATCTCTATCTCTCGTTGCCCCTAGCATCTCCCCCACCCTCCTCATCCCCAGCCACTCTGCAAGTCCGTCCAGCATTCTCTCCCTGGGTCTACCTGGTGCTCACTTTCCCTCCAGCTTTTCCGTTGTGACCAGGTGCTCCAAATCCCCCTTCCTCATAAAATGAGCTATACATGTTGCATGTCTTTTCCTAATCTTCCTTATGAGTGATCTACTTGTGTCTGCCTCCATCAGGACTGTCTCGTTTGTTTTCTTTGCTGTCCATGGAACTCAACATTCTTCTGAGAAACCACATATAGTCTCCACAATTAGCAGTCGGTAGCTCACAACGTTGCTTCACTGCAACCAGAAGGGCTGTTCGGACAGCCGTGAAAGTGGCCATGTATGATGCTCTAGACTCTGCATGTAACAACAGTATTTTATGTTGTGTTCCTGAGGGTCAAAT
>CM060309.1:7869486-7874486 GCA_030674185.1 Monoplex corrugatus | reverse complement strand
CTCTCTCCGTCTCTTTTCTCCCCCCCCCTCTCTCTCTCCGTCTCTCTCTCTCTCTCTCCGTCTCTTTTTCTCTCCCCCCCTCTCTGTCTGTCTCTCTCTCTCTCCGTCTCTTTTTCTCCCCCCCCCTCTCTGTCTGTCTGTCTCTCTCTCCATCTCTTCCCCCCCCCCTCACTCTCTCCGTCTCTCTCTCTCTCTCTCTCCGTCTCTTTTTCTCCCCTCTCTCTCTGTCTCTCCGTCTCTTTTTCTCCCCTCTCTCTCTCTCTCCGTCTCTTTTTCTCCTCCCTCCCTCTCTCTCCTCTCTCTCCGTCTCTTTTTCTCCCACCCTCTCTCTCTCTCTCTCTCTGTCTCTCTCTCCGTCTCTTTTTCTCCCCCCCCCCCCTCTCTCTCTCTCTGTCTCTCCGTCTCTTTTTCTCCTCTCTCTCTCTCTGTCTCTCCGTCTCTTTTTCTCCTCTCTCTCTCTCCTCTCTCTCTCGTCTCTTGTCATCCGCTACATCTCCTGCCCTCCCTCCCCACCCCCTTCGCTCTGTGTGTCGATCTGCAAAGGACATGAGCACGGGCACCAATTCGATAGCAAGAAGAAGAAGAGAATGATGGATGGCATTCCCAGCTACATACACCTAATCCCTTCCGTCAGGCGGCCTTAGAGGTGAGGGAAATATGCTGGGCTGTTGGGGGGTGGGGGGTGGGGGGGGGCGAAGGTGTGAAGAATGCGGAGGAGTTGGGTGAGAGGGATAGTGAAAGGAGCAGATGAGAAAAAAGGGATATGTGAGACACGCAAAAAAAAATATCGAAATAAACCAAATTTATTAATCCACTTACCACACACACGCATACTTACAGACACATACACACACACACACACACACGCATAACACACACACAAACACACACACACATACATGCACACACACGTATACTCACGTTCAACACACATACATTCACATACTCACACACACACACACACACACACACACACACACACACACACACACATACACACACACACACACACACACACACACACACACACATACTCAAAGACAAACACACACATACACAATCACACACACACACACATACACACACACGCGTGCGCGCACACACACACACACACACACACACACACACACACATCAACACACACACACACACACATACACACACACACACACACACACACATACACATACTAAAAGACAAATACACACATACACAATCACACACACATACACACACACATACAACACACACACACACACACACCACACACACACACACACACACACACACACACACACACACACACACACACACACACACACACACACACACACACACACATACAAATGTATACTTATCTAATGCACATGCACACAAGAATGGACTCGTACACGAGCACGCATGCATGCACGCATACAAAGACAACAACACGAACACATTCAAACCTACACCTTGAAATAAGACAATCATTAAAAGAACACAATGGAATGTAAAATGAATAAAAAAAAATAATAACAATAAAACAAAACAACACACCAAAGTATGTGTACAAACTATTTCCCTTTCAAAGCGATAGTCAAGATAAAGTAGAAAATACAACAATACATACCACCATCCCTTGAAAATAAATAAATAAATAAGTAAATAAATAAACAAATAGATAAATAAACAAACAAACAAATAAATAAATAAATTGATAATAATAACATAGATAAAATAAATAAATAAACAAACACATAAATGAATAAATAAATAAATAAATAAAATAAAATAAATAAATAAATAAATAAGGACAGTCATGCAAATAAACGAAGAGCGAAATAATATCCCCTAATAGCTTTATGTAAAGAGATATAGTTTTTTTTTAAAAAAAGAAAACCAAAACAAACAAACAAACAAACAAAAACAGAAGGAAAACAACACAGTTAAGCCACTCTAAGAATATTTCTTTCTAAACAAATATTATTACAGAAAATATAGTGTCTATACAAAAATATTACAGAAAATATAATTTCTATATAAACTTTATTACAGAAAATATAGCTTCTATACAAGAATCATTACAGAAAATATAGTTTCTATGGAAAAATCATTACAGAAATATAGTTTATACAAAAGTATTACAGAAATATAGTTTCTATGGAAAATCATTACAGAAAATATAGTTTATACAAAAGTATTACAGAAAAATAGTTTCTATGGAAAATCATTACAGAAAATATAGTTTCTATACAAAAAGTATTACAGAAAATATAGTTTCTATGGAAAAATCATTACAGAAAATATAGTTTCTATACAAAAGTATTACAGAAAATATAGTTTCTATGGAAAAATTATTACAGAAAATATAGTTTCCATACAAAATTTATTACAGAAAATGTAGTTTCTATACAAAATTATTGCAGAAAATATAGTTTCTATACAAAAATTATTACAGAAAATATAGTTTCTATACAAAAAGTATTACAGAAAATATAGTTTCTGTGCACAAATTATTACAGAAAATACAGATTTTGTATATTCCAAGATCACTGTAAACCTGAAAAAAATCACTTGAAATAAATTCACCCCCCCCCCCTTATCCAATTTCTGTGCCGTTCATAGCGTTAATTCCACACTGTTCGTTCCGGATCATTACACACCACTAACCCCAAGTTCATTTAGTCAAGACGCAAAGGGGCCACCCGCCAGAACAGACCCTGCACTGCTGTTGCTGTGCAGCATTCTGATGGATGGAGTTAACAACGCCTGTTCTGATCCACAGCCCACAGCATTATGAACATCATCCCCATTACCGTGGAATAATCCATTTAACAAGAAACACCACGAGGGTGTGTGGGTAGGACTCGGAGCACCAATGTCTCGCTACCCTGGTATGAAACATTGGAGAGATAGGTTGATTTTCCAGGTCCCACCCCTTGAAGGTCAGCTAGACTTCTTGCTTTCCTAAAGTTTAGGTAAAAAAAAAATTGGGTGGCGCTGCAGTACGGCGACGTGCTCTCAAAAGGGGAGAGCAGCCCGAGTTTTACGTGTAAATCCATTGTGACAAAAGGAATAAATATGAATATGAATATGAATATGGATATGAATATGTATATGGATATTAATATGAATATGAATATGGATATGAATATGGATATGAATATGAATATAAATATGAATATGGATATGGATATGAATATGAATATGAATACATCCTAGCAGTCGACCAGGCCCGAGAGATAACAGACACATGCCATGTTGATCAGGACTTTCAATCAACTTTCAATGACGCATCCGTTTAATGGATAAACACTACGCTGCGTACTTACTCTGCTCTTCCCAATGAGCCCTCAGCACGTTCAACTCTGGGTAGAGGCCAGACAAGACAGATATATCCCATAATGTTTTTGTTCGTCTGATGGGGATTTGAACCTACGACCTCTCAATTAGCAGTTCACTGAGTAGGCTACCCACTTCGCTACAGTGATTGGTGTGAAATACAACTTGACGTGTATCGAGGACCATGGTAGATTGTCACAAAAAAAAATTTTAAATCTTAAAATTGTCATAAAAGAGACAAACTAGAAATTGTCACAAAAGAAAAAAAACTGAAAATTGTCACAAAAAAGAAAAACTGAAAATTGTCACAAAAGAGAAAAACTGAAAATTGTCACAAAAAGAAAACTGAAAATTGTCACAAAAAGAAAAACTGAAAATTGTCACAAAAGACAAAAAAATGAAATTTCACAAAAAGAAAACTGAAAATCGTCACAAAAAGAGAAAAAAACTGAAAATTTCACCAAAAAACACCTGAAATTCATCACAAAAGCAAAAGCTGAAATTGTCACAAAAAAAAAAAAACTGAAAATTGTCACACACCAAAAAAGTGACAATTATCAGAAAATAGAAAAAAGTGAAAATAATCACAAAAGATAAAACCTGAAAATTGTCACAAAAGAGAAAAACTAAAAATAGTCACAAATGAGAAAAACTGAAAATTGTCACAAAAGATAAAAACTGAAAATTATCACACAGAGAAAAACTGAAATTTTTCACAAAAGATAAAAGCTGAAAATTGTCACAAAAGAGAAAAGCTGAAAATTGTCACAAAAGAGAAAAGCTGAAAATTGTCACAAAAGAAAAAACTGAAAATTATCACAAAAGAGAAAAGCTGAAAATTGTCACAAAGATAAAAACTGAAAATTATCACAAAAGATAAAAACTGAAAATTATCACAAAAGAGAAGAGCTGAAAATTGTCACAAAAGAGAAAAACTGAACATTGTCAAAAATGAGAAAAACTGAAAATTATCAAGAAAGAGAAAAGCTGAAAATTGTCACAAAAAATTAAAAAATTAAAATTGTCACAAAAGAGTAAAAGTTAAATTGTCACAAAGGAGAAAAAACTGAAAATTGTCAAAACAGAGAAAAACTGGAAACTCTCAGAAGTTGAATTAAACCTGCGTGTGTGTGTGTGTGTGTGTGTGTGTATGTGTGTGTGTGTGTGTGGGGGGGGTCTGTGTGTGTGTGTGGGTCTGTGTGTGTGTTGTGTACATGTATATGTGTGTGTGACTCTGTGTGTGTGTGTGTGTGTGTGTGTGTGTGTGTGTGTGTGTGTGTGTGTGTGTGTGTGTATCTGTGTGAGTATGTCTCTGACCGTGTGTGTGAGTGTGTTTGCGTGCGTGTGTGCGTGCATGTGTGTGTATATCTGTGTGTGTATGTCTCTGTCCGTGTGTATGTATTAGCCTGCATGCGTGTGTGCGTGCATGTGTGTATGAGTGTATGTGTGTGTGTGTGTGCGTGTATGTGTGTATGTCTCTGTGTGTCTGTGTTTGTATGTCTTTGTCCGTGTTTATGTGCTTGCGTGCGTTGTGGAGAAAGTGTTATTCACACATTTTCCTAAAGGAAAACTGAATGTAGATACGAGTAGTGTTTCATAAACCTGAATCATGGACTTTGAGGTTTGCATATTGATTTCCAAACTTATACATTCGTCCATCCCCCGCTCTCTGCACTTTT
>CM060309.1:7851986-7861986 GCA_030674185.1 Monoplex corrugatus | reverse complement strand
CCTTGCTGCTCTATGTTTCCTCATTGGTGTCTTACTGTTTCATAGTCCACTGCTTGGGCTCTATTTCCCATTGGTTCGCTTAGTCAGGTCATGCTTGTGCCTCTATTTCCATCATCTGTGGTGTCGCTTACTGTTCAGTCCAGCCTTTGTGTTCCATCATTGTGTGTCACTTCTGGTTTCATAGTTCATGGCCTTTGGCCTGTTCTTAATGTTTCCATCTTCTGGTGGTGTCAGCTTACTGTTTCATAGGTCCACTGCCTGTTGGCTGCCTGTTGGCTGCCTGTCTTAATGTTTCCATCATTCTGGTGTGTCAGCTTACTGTTTCATAGGTCCACTGGCCTGTTGGCTGCCTGTCTTAATGTTTCCATCATTCTGGTGGTGTCAGCTTACTGTTTCATAGTCCACTGGCCTGTTGGCTGCTGTCTTAATGTTTCCATCATTCTGGTGGTGTCAGCTTACTGTTTCATAGGTCCACTGGCCTGTTGGCTGCCTGTCTTAATGTTTCCATCATTCTGGTGGTGTCAGCTTACTGTTTCATAGTCCACTGGCCTGTTGGCTGCCCATCTTAATGTTTCCATCATTCTGGTGGTGTCAGCTTACTGTTTCATAGTCCACTGGCCTGTTGGCTGCCTGTCTTAATGTTCCATCATTCTGGTGGTGTCAGCTTACTGTTTCATAGGTCCACTGGCCTGTTGGCTGCCTGTCTTAATGTTTCCATCATTCTGGTGTGTCAGCTTACTGTTTCATAGGTCCACTGGCCTGTTGGCTGCCGTCTTAATGTTTCCATCATTCTGGTGGTGTCAGCTTACTGTTTCATAGGTCCACTGGCCTGTTGGCTGCCCGTCTTAATGTTTCCATCATTCTGGTGGTGTCAGCTTACTGTTTCATAGGTCCACTGGCCTGTTGGCTGCCTGTCTTAATGTTTCCATCATTCTGGTGTGTCAGCTTACTGTTTCATAGGTCCACTGGCCTGTTGGCTGCCCGTCTTAATGTTTCCATCATCTGGTGGTGTCAGCTTACTGTTTCATAGGTCCACTGGCCTGTTGGCTGCCCATCTTAATGTTTCCATCATTCTGGTGGTGTCGCTTACTGTTTCATAGGTCCACTGGCCTGTTGGCTGCCTTCTTAATGTTTCCATCATTCTGGTGGTGTCAGCTTACTGTTTCATAGGTCCACTGCCTGTTGGCTGCCATGTCTTAATGTTTCCATCATTCTGGTGGTGTCAGCTTACTGTTTCATAGGTCCACTGGCCTGTTGGCTGCCCGTCTTAATGTTTCCATCATTCTGGTGTGTCAGCTTACTGTTTCATAGGTCCACTGGCCTGTTGGCTGCCTGTCTTAATGTTTCCATCATTCTGGTGGTGTCAGCTTACTGTTTCATAGGTCCACTGGCCTGTTGGCTGCCTGTCTTAATGTTTCCATCATTCTGGTGGTGTCAGCTTACTGTTTCATAGGTCCACTGGCCTGTTGGCTGCCTGTCTTAATGTTTCCATCATTCTGGTGGTGTCAGCTTACTGTTTCATAGGTCCACTGGCCTGTTGGCTGCCTGTCTTAATGTTTCCATCATTCTGGTGGTGTCAGCTTACTGTTTCATAGTCCACTGGCCTGTTGGCTGCCTGTCTTAATGTTTCCATCATTCTGGTGGTGTCAGCTTACTGTTTCATAGGTCCACTGGCCTGTTGGCTGCCTGTCTTAATGTTTCCATCATTCTGGTGGTGTCAGCTTACTGTTTCATAGGTCCACTGGCCTGTTGGCTGCCTGTCTTAATGTTTCCATCATTCTGGTGGTGTCAGCTTACTGTTTCATAGGTCCACTGGCCTGTTGGCTGCCTGTCTTAATGTTTCCATCATTCTTGGTGCTGTCAGCTTACTGTTTCATAGGTCCACTGGCCTGTTGGCTGCCTGTCTTAATGTTTCCATCATTCTGGTGGTGTCAGCTTACTGTTTCATAGGTCCACTGGCCTGTTGGCTGCCTGTCTTAATGTTTCCATCATTCTGGTGGTGTCAGCTTACTGTTTCATATGTCCACTGGCCTGTTGGCTGCCTGTCTTAATGTTTCCATCATTCTGGTGGTGTCAGCTTACTGTTTCATAAGTCCACAGGCCTGTTGGCTGCCCGTCTTAATGTTTCCATCATTCTGGTGCTGTCAGCTTACTGTTTCATAAGTCAACTGGCCTGTTGGCTGCCTGTCTTAATGTTTCCATCATTCTGGTGGTGTCAGCTTACTGTTTTATAGGTCCACTGGCCTGTTGGGTGCCTATCTTAATGTTTCCATCATTCTGGTGGTGTCAGCTTACTGTTTCATATGTCCACTGGCCTGTTGGGTGCCTATCTTAATGTTTCCATCATTGTGGTGGTGTCGGCTTACTGTTTCATAGGTCTACTGGCTTGTTGGCTACCCATCTTAATGTTTCCATCATTCTGGTGGTGTCAGCTTACTGTTTCATACGTCCACTGGCCTGTTGGCTGCCTGTCTTAATATTTCCATCATTCTGGTGGTGTCAGCTTAGTGTTGCATAGGTCCACTGGCCTGTTGGCTGCCCATCTTAATGTTTCCATCATTCTGGTGGTGTCAGCTTACTGTTTCATAAATCCCCCTTCGATCCCCGTCCCCCTCCCCCTCCCCAGTTCAAGACCTTCTCAGCTCTTAGGGTTTTGCGCAGGCTCCGGAAATCTGCCTGATCATTGCTGGAAATTTGGGCGGAGCGCACATGGAATGTCCCGATGTAATCAATCCGTCTTCAACAAATTGCAAACTACAAACCCGAGAATGGATTCGTTGCATTCGGACAGTTCCATATACGCTTCACCCAAACCTGCCAGTAATTATCATCTCACAGCCTCCAACTTGAAATTTGGTGTTTGGAGTTTGTTCAAGAAGGATTCGTAGTACTCGAATAATTCCATACGCGCTCCACCCAAAAAGCAGCCAGCAGTTTTCTGGTAGACTCTATGAGCACGCACAAAGCCTTATGCACTGGCAAGATCTTGTTATGTTGTGCTGTGCTGTGTTGTGCTGTGTTGTGTTGTGCTGTGCTGTGCTGTGCTGCGTTGTGCTGTGTTGCGCTGTGCTGTGTTGTGCTGTGTTGTGCTGTGCTGTGCTGTGCTGCGTTGTGCTGTGCTGTGCTGTGCTGCGCTGTGCTGTGCTGTGCTGTGCTGTGCTGCGCTGCGCAACGCTGTGCTGTGCTGTGCTGCGTTGCGTTGCGTTGCGTTGCGTTGTGTTGTGTTGTGTTGTGTTGTGTTGTGTTGTGTTGTGTTGTGTTGTGCTGTGCTGCGCTGTGCTGCGTTGTGCTGTGTTGTGCTGTGCTGTGCTGTGCTGTGTTGTGCTGCGCTGCGCTGTGCTGTGTTGTGCTGTGCTGTGCTGCGTTGTGTTGTGTTGTGTTGTGTTGTGCTGTGTTGTCACAATGATGCTTTTGTGTGTGTGTGTGTGTGTGTGTGTGTGTGTGTGTGTGTGTGTGTGTGTGTGTGTGTGTGTGTGTGTGTGTGCATATGTGTGTGTGTGCGTGTGTATGTGCGTATGTTTATGTGTGTATGTGAGTGTATGTATGTATGTGTGGTGTGTGTGGTGTGTGTGTGGGGGGGGGGGAGGGGGGAACCTTTGAAACATAATGCTGACACCATTAGAATAATGGAAACATGATTAAGTCGGGCAGCTAACAGACCAGTGTTTAATGTGGCGGGCTGAGACTGTACTCCAGATATCAGACCCTGAATCCACAGCTGTGTCTCCTGCGGCCTGCGCGACATTCTACGCGCTGGCAAGAGAGAGAGAGAGAGAGAGAGAGAGAGAGAGAGAGAGAGAGAGAGAGAGAGTGTGTGTGTGTTTAGAGGGGGTGGGGGTAGGTGGAGGGGTGGGGGAGGGTCAGGAAGGAGAACGGGACATATAAAACATTAAAACCCTTTGATTCCCGCATCCTGTCCACCAGCCATCCTGCGTTGTCGATCACACTAGCAAAGCAAACCCTTTGACTTCCTAACCCTATCCATCAGCTTCCTACAGAAGCAAAAACTTAACCCTTTTTTTTCTCTCATCTTATCCACCAGCTCCCTGCAGGAAGCCGGTGGATAGGGCGATGGAGTCAAAGGGATACGTTTTTGCAGTTGGTGGATAGGGTGAGGGAGTCAAAGTGTTAAGTTTTTGCAGTTGGTGGATAGGGTGAGGAAGTCAAGGGATAATTTTTTTGCAGTTGGATAGGGTGAGGGAGTCAAAGGGTTAAATTTTTGCAATTGGTGGATAGAGTGAGGGAGTCAAAGGGTTAAGTTTTTGCAGTTAGTGGATAGGGTGAGGGAGTCAAAGGGTAAAGGTTTTGCAGTTGGTGGATAGGGTGAGGGAGTCAAAGGGTTAAATTTTTGCAATTGGTGGATAGAGTGAGGGAATCAAACGGTTAAGTTTTTGCAGTTAGTGGACAGGGTGAGGGAGTCAAAGGGTTAAGTTTTTGCAGTTGGTGGATAGGGTGAAGAAGTCAAAGGGTTAAATTTTTGCAATTGGTGGATAGAGTGAGGGAGTCAAACGGTTAAGTTTTTGCAGTTAGTGGATAGGGTGAGGGAGTCAAACGGTTACATTTTTACAATTGGTGGATAGAGTGAGGGAGTCAAAGGGTTAAGTTTTTGCAGTTGGTGGATAGGGTGAAGGAGTCAAAGGGTTAAGTTTTTGCAGTTGGTGGATAGGGTGAGGGAGTCAAAGGGTAAAGTTTTTGCAGTTTGTGGATCGGGTGAGGGAGTCAAAGGGTTAAGTTTTTGCAGTTGGTGGATAGGGTAGAAGGTAGTCATATGCAGTTTTTAAGCTGATCGCCACCAGAATGTCGAGATTAAGTGGCAGACAGGTAGGTGTTTTTTGAGTGATGATGTGAGTCAATCTTTGAGGTGTTGGCTAGGTACGACCAGTGGATGTTGTAGTCGTTTTGTCGAGTGGGATTGATCAGAGTAGTCTTTTGCAGGTGTCCTTGGCTGAGTCAAGACCCACGAAGGATGTTGTGTTATGTGGTGTTTGGTGTTTTGTTTGTGTATTGTTTTGTGTTGTTTGTGTTGTGTGTGTTGTGTTGTGTTGTGTTGTTGTGTGTGTTGTGTTGTGTTTGTGTTGTTTGTGTGTGTTGTATTGTGGTGTGGTTGTTGTGTTGTGTTGTGTTGTGTGTGTGTGCTGTTTGTGTTGTGTTGTGTTGTTGTGTTGTGCGTGTGTTGTGTGTTGTGTTTTGTGTTGTGTTGTGTTGTGTTGTGTTTGTGTGGTTGTGTTGTGTTGTGTTGTGTTGTGTTGTGTTGTGTTGTGGTGTGTTGTGTTGTGTTGTGTTGTGTTGTTTGTTTGTGTTGTGTTGTTTGTATTGTTTGTGTTGTGTTGTGTTGTGTTGTGTTGTGTTGTGTTGTGTTGTGTTGTGTTGTGTTGTGTTGTGTTGTGTTGTGTGTGTGTGTGTGTTGTGTTGTGTTGTGTTGTGTTGTGTTGTGTTGTGTTGTACTGTGTTGTGTTGTGTTATGTTATGTTGAGTTGTGCTGTGTTGTGTTGTGTTGTGTTATGTTGAGTTGTGCTGTGTTGTACTGTGTTGTGTTGTGTTGTGTTGTGTCACCGGGCTGACTGCAGTCTGCAACACACAGTTCTTCAAGCACAGAAGTTGTATTGTATTGTATGTATAGTATTGCATTGCATCGTATTGTATCGTATCGTTTCGTATCGTATCGCATCGCATCGTTTCGTATTGTATTGTATTGCACTGCATTGCATTGTATTGTATTATATCGTATCGTATTGTATTGTATTGCACTGTATTGTATTTTATTTATCATATTACATTACATTGCATTGCCTTGTATTGTATTACATTGTCTTGTTAGTGGATTGTAGCGTATTATATTGTATTGTACTGTATTGCATTGCCTTGTATTGTATTACATTGTATTGTAGTGTATTGTAGCGTATTATATTGTATTGTACTGTATTGCATTTCTTTGTATTGTATTGCACTGTAGTGGGGCGCAGTGAAGTGCAGTATAATATGGTGTAGCGTACTGGATGGGAGTGGACTGAACTGGACAGCACAAGATCGTCACAAGAGATATGTCCTACATGGAAACCAACCCAACTCAAATCAACATCTGATATGAGACATTCCATAACAACAACTGTCAACACAGGTAAAACAAAATATGACTGCTGGATCTTGAGGGTAAAAACAAAATATTAAAAAATACCTTGTTTGTTTAAAGATCCTTTGGAGTATAAAACACAACGTTTCGAGCCCAGGCCCTTGACCCTTGTTTGTAAAAGACGGTCAAGGGCCTGGGCTCGAAACGTTGTGTTTTATACTCCAAAGGATCTTTTACAAACAAGGTATTTTTTTAAGAACTGTCAACATAATCTGTGGAGCTCTAAACATGTGAAACAGACCACCCCCCCCCCCCTCCAAAAAATCCTTTTTACTTACTCATTTCTTTTCATTGACAGTTCTCTCTTTCTTTCTTTCTTTCTTTCTTCTTGTTTCTTTCTTTCTTTCTTTCTTTCTTCTTTCTGTCCTTTTTTTTTTTCTTTTCTTTTTTTTTTTTTTTCGTTTTATCTCTTCCCGACAGTTCAAGACCTCTTCGTTTCTGCCCTACCACCCTCCTCTCATTGGCGTCGGGATGTCGCTGACTGGAATTCAGATGTGGGTGGGTGGGTGGGTGGGGCTAGCTTTCGCCGTTGGTTGTGGTTGTGGTAGTTGTGGCAGTGGTGGTTGGTGGTTGATGATCATGAAATGCGGATTAACTAGACACCTCCGGGTAGGATCTGACAGAGAAGGGCGGAGGGAGGGAGAGAGAATGAGGCTTGGTGGAGGGATGGTGGTAATGGTGGTGGTGGTGGTGTGGTGGGTGTGGGAGGTAGGTCAGTGGGTTAGGATGTCGATGACAGCGTCAGAGGGGGTGGAAAGTTTTGCCTGCCTGTGTGTTTGTCCATCTGTTTGTCTAATTGTTTTTGTTAGCTTGTCTCTTTGTCTGTTTGTGTGTCTGTCCTTGTCTCTTCGTTTGTCTGTCCTTGTGTCTGTCTGGTATTCTGTCTGTGTGTTTGCTTGTCTGTCTGTTTATTTGTCTGTTTATCTGTCTGTTTGTTTTTCTTTTTGTCTGTCTGTTTGCCTGTCTGCCTGTCTGTCTCTGGGTTTGTCTATTTGTCTGTATGTTGTCTGTCTGTTTATTTGTCTGTTTATCTGTCTGTGTTTCTGTTTGTCTTGTCTGTTTGTCTGTCTGCCTGTCTGTCTGTGGGTTTGTCCATTTGTCTGTCCGTTTGGCTGTTTATTCATTCGTCTGTTTGATTGACTGTTTTGTCAGTTTGTTTATCTGTCTGGTTGCTGTTTATTAGTCTGTTTGTTTGCTTGTTTGTCTACGATTTTGTCTGTTTGTTTGTCTGTCAATTCACTCTCTAGTTGTCTGCCTGTCTTACCTTTACGAACAAACTCATCTCTGATGACTACTTATTAATATAATTTGCGATACACACTGATAAACCAGGAAAACCAGTTGCAAAATCAAGTTTAAGTAACGAAGATTTTACAGACTGCAATTTTCCAAGGCTGAACCCTCTCTTTATGGTACTTTCCAAGGCTCATCTTATCTCTCTGGTACTTTCCAAGGCTGTTCTTATCTCTCTGGTACTTTCCAAGGCTCATCTTATCTCTCTGGTACTTTCCAAGGCTCATCTTATCTCTCTGGTACTTTCCAAGCTCCTTATCTCTCTGGACTTTCCAAGGCTCATCTTATCTTCTTGGTACTTTCAAGCTGATCTTATCTCTCTGGTACTTTCCAAGGCTCTTCTTATTCTCTGGTACTTTCCAAGGTCATCTTATCTCTCTGGTACTTTCAAGGCTCATCTTATCTCTCTGGTACTTTCCAAGGCTGTCTCTTATCTCTCTGGTACTTCCAAGGCTGACCTTATCTGTCTGGTACTTTCCAAGGCTGACTTATTCTCTGGTACTTTCCAAGGTGACCTTATCTGTCTGGTATTTTCCAAGGCTGACCTTATCTCTCTGGTACTTTCCAAGGCTGACCTTATCTCTCTGGTACTTTCCAAGGCTGACCTTATCTCTCTGGTACTTTCCAAGGCTGACCTTATCTCTCTGGTACTTTCCAAGGCTGACCTTATCTCTCTGGTACTTTCCAAGGCTGACCTTATCTCTCTGGTACTTTCCAAGGCTGACCTTATCTCTCTGGTACTTTCCAAGGCTGACCTTATCTCTCTGGTACTTTCCAAGGCTGACCTTATCTGTATGGTATTTTCCAAGGCTGACCTTATCTCTCTGGTACTTTCCAAGACTTGACCTTATCTCTCTGGTACTTTCCAACGGTGATCTTATCTCTCTGGTACTTTCAAGGCTTGACCTTATCTCTCTGGTACTTTCCAAGACTTGACCTTATCTCTCTGGTACTTTCCAAGGCTGATCTTATCTCTCTGGTACTTTCCAAGGCTTGACCTTATATCTCTGGTACTTTCCAAGACTGACCTTATCTCTCTGGTACTTTCCAAGACTTGACCTTATCTGTCTGGTACTTTCCAAGGCTGATCTTATCTCTCTGGTACTTTCCAAAGGCTGACCTTATCTCTCTGGTACTTTCCAAGGCTTGACCTTATATCTCTCTGGTACTTTCAAAGGCTTGACCTTATCTCTCTGGTACTTTCTAAGGCTGATCTTATCTCTTGGTACTTTCCAAGTGACTACCTCTGTACTTCATGCCTTCTCTGGTACTTTCCAAGGCTGACTTATCTCTCTGGTACTTTCTAAGGCTGACCTTATCTCTCTGGTACTTTCTAAGGCTGACCTTATCTCTCTGGTACTTTCCAAGGCTGACTTATCTCTCTGGTACTTTCCAAGGCTGATCTTATCTCTGTATTTCAAGCTGACTTATCTGGTACTTTCCAAGGCTGACCTTATCTATCTGGTACTTTCCAAGGCTGACCTTATCATGATGATGATGATGATGATGATGATGATAATTACTATTCTGATGACGATGATGATGATGATGACACATACACACACGCGCGCACACACGCGCGCACACACACATGCACACACACACACACACACACACACACACACACACACATATATACTCACATACACACGCACGCGGGCGCGCGCACACACACACACACACACACACACACACACACACACACACACTCACTCACTTTTCATCATCATCATCATCATCATCATCATCATCATCATCATCATCATCATCATTACATTATATGAACATCACCATTATCATATCATCATAATCATCATCATGATTATCTTTGTTCCTGTAACTATTATCATTATCATCAACATTATAAGCTTCACTGATATTTTCATATCGGTCTGTTAACTGTCTGCATCGTATCCTCTGTAATTCTTGTTCGTTTGTTTGTTTGTTTGTTTGTTTTTTTGCTTTTCCTTTGCGTAATTATTGTGTGTTGGTCTGTTTGTCTGTCTGTCTATCTGTTTATCGCTTTTCCTTTACCGAGCTACGCATTACTGCTGTAGCTTTTTTTCTCACTGCCTGTCTTAATAAATTACCTGCCTGACAGTTAGCGTTCTTTACAGGTCAGGTCTTGTAAGGCGGGAACTAGAAGCCAGCCCATCCTGTTCCTTTCTCTTGTCTCCCCTGTTTCTCGATCACATGTTACACTGTAGAGATCCATCGTAAGTCTTCATGCTTTTTCTCCCCACCTACTGCCCTTCCATTATTTCCTTCTTACCTCCTACCAGCTTTCTTGCTGTGTGTCTCTCTGTCTCTGTCTGTCTCTGTCTTTGTCTGTTTCTGTCTCTGTGTCTGTCTCTCTCTCTGTCTATGTCTCATGTTTCCTTCCCCACCTACTCCCTTCCATTATTTCCTTCTTACTCCTACCAGCTTTCTTGCTGTGTGTCTCTGTCTCTTTCTGTCTCTGCGTCTGTCGTCTCTCTCTGTGTCTATGTCTCTATCTGTCTCTGTCTTTGTTTTGATTTATCTATATATATTATATATATATATATATATATATATATATATGTGTGTGTGTGTGTT
>CM060309.1:7831986-7836986 GCA_030674185.1 Monoplex corrugatus | reverse complement strand
CCTAACACAATAAAGTCAAATTCAATCGATAAGTATTATTTTGTGTGTGTGTGTGTGTGTGTGTGTGTGTGTGTGTGTGTGTGTGTGGTGTGTGTGTGTGTGTGTGTGTGTGTGTGTGTGGTGTGTGTGTGTGTGTGTGTGTGTGTGTGTTTTAATGTTTTCTTCTCCTTTCAAAATATTCACAAGTTCCGTAATATTTTGGTGATTAAAGTACTCTTTTCTTAAACTTATTTTTCTTTTTGTTGTTTTGGATGGATGGACAATTAAGTAAACAAGGGAAGTATGGAATTTCAGCTGATTTGGTTGATATTTAATGCTTGTTGCTAAGGAGTTTCTGACAATACCTTTTTAATTCAGGCCTATTCTCTTCAACAGTTTTTTCTCAAAATGGCTGACTTGACCCCTCTCATCTTTGAAAGCCCCTAACTTTTTTTCTTTTTTTTTTTGTAGCCTGAAACTCAACTTTAGTACCATTTGAAAGCTGAGATTCTAAACTTTATAGTGATACCAAAATCTAAAAATGCCTAAACTGAGACTTACTGTACGTTTTGTCAGAGCGGGTCACATTTAGTTCTCCTTCTGCCATTAGAGTTTATATCGTTCTTGTTCTGCAACTCCCACGTACGTTTTACCCTTCAACTCCCAAACCCTATCCACCAACTGCAGAAACTTAATCCTTTGACTCCCTCACCCTATCCACCATTTGGTTGACAATGCATGATGCTGGTGAACAGGGTGCGGGAGTCAAAGGGTTAAACCAACGATAACGAACTATTGCCATGACTGCCACATTATTCCAGGATTCATTATCAGTACAGTACCAAAAGACATCTTACAAAGTAAGCAGGCCAGGAACACGTCCTTCTCAAAATCATATGGCTTCCAGACTTTCAGATCGATTCAGAATCACAGTTCATCAAGAAACTTTTTAAACGCAGCTCATCATTTTTCACAAGAAAGGCCACTCCACATTACACAAAAGTAGCTAATCTCCCTTTACATCAACATTCTACACAACGCCTTCAAATACCCCATAATCACCACCACTCACAAAATCTGAGGGACCACAAAATCCAATCGCTTGTTCCTGACAATCAATATACGCAGATTTAAATCTTGATCTTAAAACGTTATTAATCTAATTTCGTTGTTCTCATTTTTCTATCTTAATAATACGCTTGATGACAACATTACTTGACCGAAACATTGTGCCTGTCTTGTCTCGTTTATCGAACGAAACGTTCTTCTTCTTCTCATTTCGTGCGTTTAATCATAACGTTCTGGAAACGGCATCCAAGCAAACAGACAGATCAAATCTCCGTCCTGTAATCTGACTTTTAATAAGATCGATCCTGATTGTGTTTTGCTGTTTGAAACCTTGAACAAATAGACAGATCTGAATGTCACACTTTTGAAGAAAAGAATAGAACAACGTTACAGCAAAGCGTGGTTAGACTAAGAAATGAACCTCTTGTAAACATTACCATTTTGTATTTAGGGTCAGAGTCTCTGAATGAATGATATATGTCCATTATAGCTTTTACACATGCAAGATGTTTCCTTAGTCTTTGATAATGAGGTTCATATCGAGACAGGGCATGTTCATTAAATAGATAGCTGAGCAAACTTTACTCTCTCTCTCTCTCTCTCTCTCTCTCATCTCTTCTCTTCTCTCTCTCTTCTTCTTCTCTCTTCTCTCTCTCTCTCTCTCTCCTCTCTCCTCTCTCTTCTTTCTTCTCTCTTCTCTCTTTCTTCTCTCTCTCTCTCTCTCTCCTCTCTCTCTCTCTCTCTCTAACTCCTCTCATCCCATTCTCTCTCTCTCTCTCTCTCTCTCTTCACTCACCACTCACCACACATACAATCACACATACATACATTTCTCTCTGCACTCTCTCTTACTATCTCTATCTGTCTGTCTGTCTCACTGACGGTGTCTGTCTGTCTGTCTCTGTCTGTCTGTCTGTCTGTCTGTCTGTCTCTCTCTCTCTCTCTCTCTCTCTCTCTCTCTCTCTCTCTCCCTCTTACTCACATACACACATTCACAAACACTTCCAAACATATATATTTTCTCTCTCACGCATCACCCCCCCCCAAACACACACACACACACAAACAAACACCAACTCCCCCCCCCCCCCTCACACACACACACACTCACGCACACACGCACGCCATCGATACATCAGAATCAGACATGATTTTGCTAAAGCAACACAGCAGAAGAAAAACAAGACAAACAGACAAAACAGTCGATGAGGTAGTGTTACATGCACAGCAGTTAATAGGCTTTGGCCAGAAAGAGAGAACAAACGAGCGAGCTAGCCATCGAGAGAGAGAGAGAGAGAGAAGAGAGAGAGAGAGAGAGAAGGAGAGAGAAAGAGAGAGAGAGAGAAGAGAGAGAGAAGAGAAGAGAGAGAAGAAAGAGAAGAGAGAAAGAAAAGATGAGAGAGAGAAAGAGAGAGAGAGAAAGAGAAGAGAGAGAAAGAGAAGAGAGAGAGAAGAAAGATAGAGAGAGAAAGAGAAAGATAGAGAGAGAGAAAGAGAGAGAGAGAGAAAGATAGAGAGAGAGAGAAAGAGATAGAGAGAGAGAGCATAGAAGAGAGAGAAAGAATAGAGAGAGAAGAGAGAGAGAGAAAGAGAGAGAGAAGAGAGAGAAAAGAGAGAAGAGAGAGAAAAGATAGAGAGAGAGAGAAAGATAGAGAGAGAGAAAGATAGAGAGAGAGAGAGAGAAGAGATAGAGAGAGAGAAAGAGTAGAGAAGAGGAAGAGAGAGGAAAGAGAGAGAAAGATAGAGAGAGAGAAAGATAGAGAGAGAAAAAGAAAGATAGAGAAAGAGAGAGAAGACAGACAGAGCGGGAGGGAGAGAGCGAGAGAGAGAGAGAGAGAGATAGAGAGAGAAAGAGATAGAGAGAAAAAGAGAGACAGAGACAGAGAGAGAAAGTGAGAGAAGACAGACGGACAGAAACAGAGACAGACAGACAGGCAGACAGATAGACAGACAGAGAGGGAGAGAGAGACAGAGAGAGACAGGAGAGAGAGAGAGAGAGAGAGAGAGAGAGGTGATTTGTTCATGTATAGGCTACCACTCATCATAGTGCGGCTCAAGTACACAGATACATGGTAACTGATGGGAATGATAGTCAACGAATTTGTACTACTCATGAACAAAAAGATGAATAAATAAATAGATAAATAAATAAATAAATGAATAAACAAACAAATAAGTAAGTAAATAAATAAATAGTAAACAAATAAAACAAACAAATAATAAACGAATAATGAATAAATAAATAGAGAGATAAATAAATAGAGAGATAAATAAATAAATAAGTAAATGAATAAATAAAATAAGATAAACGACAGTAAACTCGCAGCTTCCAATGCTGAATGTACACTGACACATTTCTAATGGTACATATCATATTATTCAACACAGTTGCCCTACACATCAGAACATGACAGCAGACCCCATCTTAAATGATTTTCTTACGAAAGAGCCATGGACTCCAAGATCGGGTGTCTCGAGTTCAATCCCACCTCGTAACATTAACCCTTTGACTGCCGCGCACTGTCCACCAGTCTAGGTGGACTAAATAGGGCCTCAGGACCTGGCCAGCTCATGGGTTTATGTGCAGGCTTAAGGCTTGTGCCATTTTCACCATACGCATTGCACCTGTGACGATAGTGCGTATGGAATAATAATAATAATTACAATATTTATATAGCGCAAAATCTTGATAAAAATCAAATCTAAACGCTGAATTCGTTCAGAGAGCGGAGACGTCATCTTGAGAAACTGAAACTGAAACTGTCTACCAATATCCTGCCTTACCAAGCATTCTAGTAAAGCAAAAACTTAACCCTCTGACTCCCTCACCCTATCCACCAGCTTCCTGCAAGAAGCTGGTGGATAGGGTGAGGGAGTCAAAGGGTTATTTTTTTTTGTTGCAGTTGGTGGATAGGGTGCAGGAAATCAAAGAGTTAAAAACTGCCCTGTTCATTGGCCTTTCTTAACCCTTTGACTCCCGCACCATGTCCACCAGCATCCTGCATTGTCAACCATGCCAACAAAGCAAAAACTTAACCCTTTGACTCTCTCACCCTACCCACCAGTTTCCTGCAGGAAGCCGGTGAGTAGGGTGAGAGAGTTAAAAGGTTAAATTTTTGCAGTTGGTGGATAGGGTGCGGGTGTCAAAGGGTTAATGTTTCCATCATTCTGGGAGAGTTACCTTTGCGTTTCAAAGGTCCCTCCTTCCATCCACCCACCCCTCTCCATTTCCAAACCTTGCCAGTGCCTAGGGTTTTGCGCAGGCTCGAAGTGTCTGTAAGATAATTGCTGGAAGATTTGGGCAGAGCGCATATGGAGCTGTCCGAGTGTGATGACTCACTCTTGAACAAAGTCCAAACCTCCAAACAATAAACGCTTTATTCAGATACACTGACACCTTTCTGATAGTGTTTTCATGTTCAGAAGCCATCAACAAACTCAGGCGAAAGTGACAGGGAATTTTACAGAATTTCAAAAGTGTATGTATCGTTTCAATTGAGTGTGTGTGTGTACATATATTATATATATATATATATATATATATATATATATAGAGAGAGAGAGAGAGAGAGAGAGAGAGAGAGATACACACATATATATATATACATAAATATACATATATATACAGACAGATAGATAGATAGATAGATAGATAGATGATAGATAGATAGATAGATAGATAGACAGACAGACAGGATAGATAGATAGATAGTAGATAGATAGATAGATAGACATAATAGATAGACGAAGTAAGTAGATAGGATAGATGTAGATAGAAGAGTAATAATAGATAGATGACAGATAGAGACAGATAGAATATAGATAAATAGATAGATAGTAGTAGATAGATAGATAGATAGACAGACAGACAGATAGATAGACAGATAGATAGACAGACAGACAGACAGATAGATAGATAGATAGATAGATAGAGTAGATAATAGATAGATATA
>CM060309.1:7821986-7826986 GCA_030674185.1 Monoplex corrugatus | reverse complement strand
ACTTACCTATCTATGATTCATAAAATATTGTCTTCACTTAGTTGATAGACAGCTGAGCATTTGGGATCTGAGTGGGGGGGGGGGGGGGGGGGGGGGGGGGGGAGGGGTTCTGTCATGTGAGACGAGTTTATACAGAATAGCTAGTGTGTCGTGATTCAGACCTTTAATCATATATTTATTTACTTTATATAGATGTTCCTTTTTTGAAGGTAAGATACACACATACACATATCATTTACATGTAACTAAGGTTATTCCAGTGGTAGGCTGATAAAATACCAATATAAAATATAGACTATGTAAAACATATTAACTAAGCAAGATAACTCTTGACAGTCACGGTGTTATCTCCCATGTTGAATTTGGCTGCGTCTATGCTAGTTGAATGGACAGCACAAAATGTGTTGGATTTGAGAAATTCTACATGGGAGATAACTCCATGTCTCTCAAGAGTTATGTTGCTTAGGTAATATCTAAAAATGTCCCTGCTTCCCTCTTATTTCCTTTATGTAAAACATAGTCTAGGTAGGGCCTCAAGATCTGGCCGGCTCATGGGTTTATGAGCAGGCTTAAGACATGTGCCACGGTCATCATACACATGTCACCTGTGACCTTAGTGCATATGGAATTCGTTCCGTGCGCGGAGACGTCATCTTGAGAAACTGAAACTGCAACTGCAACTGAAACTGAACTGTGTTGTGTATTGTGTTGTACTCTGTAATCCTGACATATACTGTACAGTATTGTGATATTTTTGTACATATTTCCATAAAACTCTGCTGACCCCAAGCCGAAAATTAAACCAACATCATTATCTTTGCGAGAAGAATGTAGATGGGTGCATGTGTGTGCGTGAGCGTAGGCGCGCTAATGTACACGTTTACGACACACACACTCACTGTCTCTCTCGCTTTCTCCCATTTCATAATATGCTTATGTGTTGTTAAAAAGCAAGGGTTGACGGTATGAAAAATCCAGTGGGACCTAATGCCACTATCTTTGAGCAATAAAGTGTTTTGAAGGGTTTTTTTATATTTTTTTTTATTAAGTATCACCTCTCTCTCTCTCTCTTGCTCTCTTTCTCTCTCTCTCTCCTTCTGTCTCTCTTTCTCTCTCTCTGTCTATTTCTCTGTCTCTATCTGCCTGTTTCTGTCTGTCTGTCTGTCTCTGACTGTCTGTCTCTCTCTCCTTCCCTCCCTCTCGCTTTATTTCTTCTTCTTCTTGCTCTTCCTCTTCTTCTTCTTTTTCTTTCCATTCTTCTTCTTTTACTTCTCCTCCTCCTCGTCCTTGTTCTTGTTCTTCTTCTTTTTCTTTCTCTTCTTCTTTCTCTTCTCCTTCTTCTTCTACTTCTTCTCCTCCTCCTTCTCGTCGTCTCCTCCTCCTCCTCCTTCTTCTTCTTCTTTTTTTTTTTCTCTTCTTCGTATTCTTCTTCTTCTCTTCCTATTCAAACTCACCACGTTCTTTTTCTCCTATGTCTGGCCACAATCTTCTTGTCTTCATTTTTGTTGACTGTGTTAACGTCAGGCCGGCCGTCACACCACAGGCATCTAAATGGCCAGTCCACTAACCCCACTCTGGTTTTGTCAGCAAAAGGGAGCACTAGGAAGGGAGTAGAAGAGAAAGAGAGAGAAAGAAAGAGAGAGAGAGAGAGAGAGAGAGAGAGACAGACAGACAGACAGACAGACAGACAAACAGGGAAAGGAGTAGAAGAGAGAGAGAGACAGACAGACAGGCAGACAAAAACAGACAGAGAGAGACAGATATACAGAGAGTAAGAGAGACAGACACACAAAAGAAGAGAGAGAGAGACAGAGAGACAGAGACATAGAGAAATAGTAAGAGAGAGAGAGAGACAGACAGACAGACAGAGACAGAATAGATAGAAAGAAAGAGACAGACGGAGAAAACACACACACACACACACACACACACACACACACACACACACACACACACACACACACACACACACACACACACACACACACACACTGGTCCTTATTTCGAACTGCTCTAGCTAATCAAGATTACAGACATTATGAAAGTGAAAATGTAGACATTATGTTTTCTAAATTCCAAGAGTCAATTTTAGCCGCTGCAGACCTATCGATTCCGAAACTCAAATCTTCTAGATCAAATAATCGATTGGGTAATGTTTGGTGGACAGAGGCATGTGAGAAAGCAGTTCAATATAAAAGGGAGAAATTCAAAATCTACATCAAAAGCCGGAAACCTGAGGATCATGTCGAAATGAAAAAAGCTAACATCCAATGTAACAAAATCATTGCTGAAGCAAAGAAAGATTATTGGGCATCATTCTGCACAAAAGAAATTTCAGATTTCAAAGATTTCCATAAAGTCTGGACGAAAATGAAACAAATGAAGGATGGAACCAACTTACCTAGGTGTCCGATAATGATTGAAACATGTAACACATTTCCTTCAGACATGGACAAAGCAGAAACTTTTGTGGATCTGTTCGCCAAAAACAGTAAAGTTGAAGGTTTATCTCCTGACTGCAAACATCACAGAGAAATGGAAGATTACAACCCAATCTACACTGATCCAGTACCACAGAATGATCTCTGGTTTAATTCTCCAATCACCTTAGAAGAGCTAAAAAACACAGTACTGTCTCTACACAACAAAAAGAGTTCGGTAGGTGTTGATGCAGTTTCGACTGAAATGATTAAACATCTCCCTGAAAACTACCTTATTTTCCTACACAAAATTTTGCAGAAATGCTGGGTTACTGGAACTGTGCCACAAATCTGGCAAAAGTCTATAGTTATACCAATCTTAAAAACAGGAAAATCGAAAACCGATAAAAACAGTTACAGACCTATTGCTTTAACGTCCCACACAAGCAAACTAATGGAAAGATTGGTCTTAAACAGACTTTTACACTACTGTGATAAAAATAACGTTATTCCGGTAAACCAGGCAGGTTTTAGAAAAGGAAGATCCGCAGTTGAGCACCTAGTTAAACTTACAACTCAGATCAAACAACAGTTTGCCCGCAGAAAAAGTGTTTTAGCTACTTTCTTTGATGTGAAAAAAGCTTACGATCAAGTTTGGCATAAACGTTTATTGTTCAAGCTAAAATCTGTTGGTTTATCGGGCAATATGTTCAATTACATTAAATCTTTTTTAGCTAATAGAACAATTCAGGCAAGAGTGGGAGCTAGTTATTCTTCTTCACGATGCCTCGACATGGGGATTCCACAAGGTTCAGTGATAGCACCTATTTTATTTAATATCCTTATACAGGATCTTCCTAAAGCTCTTTCAAATCGTGTTGTTTTAGTACAGTACGCTGATGATATATGCACTTGGATGAATATCACTTTAAAAAAGACAACTCCACAGAGAACGCGAAATTACATCAGGAAGTTGTATCAAATTGATCTTGATAATCTTGGAAACTATATGTTAGAAAATGGGCTGTCATTGTCAGCAGAAAAAACTAACATGATGCTGTTTGATCCTGGTGGTAACTCAAATAACTTGCCTATTTTCAAATTGCTTGGTGAAGTGTTAAATTACAAACAGATCGTAAAATTCCTGGGAGTTTACATCACGTCCAAATTAAGCTGGAATGTCCATTTTGATTATATTTTAACAAAAGCGCGAAAAACCTTAAATTTTCTAAAGATAATAAGCAAATTACCATGGGGAATGGATACAAATGTACTGATTCATCTGTCAACAGCGCTGGTCAGGTCTAAATTATCCTACGCGCAAGAAGTTTTCTTCAATGCACCCAAATATTTACTAAAAAAGATTCAGAGCTTGGACTGCAAAAGTCTTAAAATTGCACTAGGTGTACCAACTCATGCTTCTACTCTGGAAACGTACAAAGTTGCTGGAATTCTACCTTTAAACAACCATCGTGAGTTAGCTACAGCAAAGTTTGCAATTAGAACTACCTCACAAGTGGATAATTTTGTGAGCAAAGAAATTAAGATCAGGTCTGATACTGACTTTCCAAAACGAGCAAAAAACATTTCATCACAAATTACAGCCGCAACTTACATATCTGGCCTGATCAAACAGTCCAACATAACAATGGATGAAATTGCTGAGAAACCAACGATAACGCCTATCCCTACATGGGAAATGCTAAATGCCACATTTGATCTCGATTATGCAAAAGTTAAAAAAGATGATAATGTCAACATTACGCTATCCACAGCTTGTGAACACATCGATGAAAAGTACAGTACCCACCTCCACATTTTTACCGATGGGTCAGTCTTAGCAAACCAGAGCGCTGGAGCAGCCTTTTATGTTCCAAAATTTAACATTAAAAAGTCTTTTTTCATTGGGGCAAATGTATCTATATATACAGCAGAATTGGTCGCTGTTGTTCAAGCGTTGCATTTTTTAATAAGCCTTCGGCCTGTGTCATTCAAAGTAGTTCTCTTTGTTGATTCAAAATCTGTATTATATGCCTTACAGTCTTTTGATACAGACACAAGACCTGACTTAATTATTGAGGCAAATCATCTAATACATTGTTTAAAGATAAATGGTTCGGAAATCAATTTATGCTGGGTGCCTTCTCATGTTGGTCTTCATGGCACCAACGTAGTTGACAGAGCAGCTAAATCCGGTGCCCTCCATTCTGAAAATTCCATAGAATTACATGTTAACACCTCGGTAAAAGAAGCTTACAACTCGCTAGAATTAGCATCATGGATTCGATTTCATGAACATTTAAATGAAAAATTTGTGTCTCAAAAAAGAATCAAACTTTCAGTTCAAAATATCTGTAAAAATTTGCAGTATTCCTCGTTATATCATTTGAGATTAATTGTTATGACATATTTTCGCATTCAACTGAACGCTTTGAAAACAAAATATTGTAACAACGTTTTATGTATTTGTGGCGAACAATTCACATTGTATCACTGTTTGTTTTACTGCAGAAAGCTTCGTTCCTTTTTACCAAAGACGTTTACACAAGGAAACTATCTTGAAACGCATTTTAAAGAAGT
>CM060309.1:7806986-7814486 GCA_030674185.1 Monoplex corrugatus | reverse complement strand
CTCTTTCTATATGTCTGTCTCAGTCTGTCTGTGTCTGTGTCTCTAAGTCTGTTTGTCTGTCTGTCTGTCTCTCTCTCTCTCTCCCTCTCTCTTTCTCTGTCTCCTCTCTCTGACTCATCTCCCTCTCTCTGTTTCTCTGTCTCTGTCTCTCTCTTTCTTTCTTTTTTCCTCCTTATTACTCTCTCATTTCGTCATTCGCATGTTATTGTCTTTTCATGTTGCAGGTTTTGTGAGTTTAAACCAATCTGGATCAGTGTCCTGTCTTAGAGCAAGTCGCATTAGCCTAAAAAACAACGTTTGTCTGTTTGTTTATCTATTGTTTGTTGGTTTGTTTTTGTTTGTTTGTTTGTTGTTGTTTGTTTGTTTGTTTGTTGTGACTCATTCACTGTTCTCAGGAACTGGTTTTACTCTGATCCTTCCATTCTCAACCCCATCACAATCTTGTCGTAAAATTTTTGTCGTTAAAATCCTTTTGTCTGCCGTCTCCTTAAATCTTCTTAAGATCAATGCTTTCTTCCTACTTCTGTTTCCTTGTTTGTTTGTTTGTTTGTTTTGCTTGTGGTTTTTGTTTGTGTGTGTTGTTTGTTGCTTGTTTGTGTGTTTGTTATTTGTTTATGTGTTGTTTGTTGTGATTGTGTTTGTTTGCTTGTGTTTTGTTTGTTTGTTTTGTGTGTTTGCTTGTTGTTTGTTGTGTGTTGTTGTTTGTTGTTTGTGTTTCTTGTTTCTTGTTTCTTTGCTGTTTGTATTTGTTTGTTGTTGTTTGTTGTTGTTTGTTTGTTTGCTTCTATTGTTTGTTTGTTGTTTGTTGCTTGTGTTTTGTTTCTTGATTTGTTGTTTCTTTGTTTCTTTGCTGTTTGTATTGTTTGTTTGTCTGTTTGTTGTTTGTTTGTTTGTTGTTTGTTTGTTTGTGTTTGTTTGTTTGTTGTTTGTTTGCTTCTGTTTGTTTGTTTGTTGTTTGTTTGCTTGTGTGTTTGTTTCTTGATTTGTTGTTTTTTGTTTCTTTGCTGTTTGTATTTGTTTGTTTGTCTGTTTGTTGTTTGTCTGTTTGTTGTTTGTTGTTTGTTTGTTTGTTGTTTGTTTGCTTCTGTTTGTTTGTTTGTTGTTTGTTTGTTGTGTGTTTGTTTCTTGATTTGTTTGTTTTTTGTTTCTTTGCTGTTTGTATTTGTTGTTTTGTCTGTTTGTTGTTGTCTGTTTGTTGTTTGTTTGTTTGTTTGTTTTGTTTGTTTGTTTGTTTGTTTGCTTCTGTTTGTTTGTTTGTTGTTTGTTTGCTTGTGTGTTTGTTTCTTGATTTGTTGTTTTCTTTTGTTTTCTTTGCTGTTTGTATTGTTTGTTTGCTGTCTCCTTGTTTGTTTGTTGTTGTCTTCTTTGTTTTGTTGTTTGTTTTTGTTTTTGTTTGCTTCTGTTTGTTTGTTTGTTTTGTTTGCTGTGTGTTTGTTTCTTGATTTGTTGTTTCTTGTGTTTCTTTGCTGTTTGTATTTGTTTGTTTGTCTGTTTGTTGTTTGTCTGTTTGTTGTTTGTTTGTTTGTTGTTTGTTTGTTTGTTGTTTGTTTGCTTCTGTTTGTTTGTTTGTTGTTTGTTTGCTTGTGTGTTTGTTTCTTGATTTGTTGTTTCTTTGTTTCTTTGCTGTTTGTATTTGTTTGTTTGTCTGTTTGTTGTTTGTCTGTTTGTTGTTTGTTTGTTTGTTGTTTGTTTGTTTGTTGTTTGTTTGCTTCTGTTTGTTTGTTTGTTGTTTGTTTGCTTGTGTGTTTGTTTCTTGATTTGTTGTTTCTTTGTTTCTTTGCTGTTTGTATTTGTTTGTTTGTCTGTTTGTAGTTTGTTTGTTTGTTGTTTGTTTGTTTGTTGTTTGTTTGCTTCTGTTTGTTTGTTGTTTGCTTGTGTGTTTGTTCCTTGATTTGTTGTTTGTTTGTTTGCTTGCTTGTTTGTTTGTTTATTGACTAATCATCCTCACCACTTCAGCAACATGGTCTCCACGCCATCTCAGTCCATCTCCTTCTCCTACTATCACGATCCTGGTCTTGTTCTAATCTCAGTTTTCATTATTCTCTATTAATTCAATATTTTGAATACATTGACACAACATACAATATATCATTCATCATAATGCTAGGTACGTGTAAAGTCATATTTTCAGCATGATCCCATTACATTCATGAATCCACTTTGTGAAAAACAAAAAAGAAAAGTCTCAGATATAAGAAGTTTCTTGTCTTCATCTACCCCCACCCCCACCCCCACCCCCACTATATTAAGGACAGGGTGTGTTCCCACACAGAGACATGTTTTTAAAGTTAACTATTACGTGACAACAGTGGGTTTGTATGAAAAACAGATCCCATCATTTCACACATTGTTCTCGTCTTCTTCTGCTTGTCTTTCGTTTCCTGGTATCTTGGTTTTGTATTCTACTCTGTGTCTGACTGTCTGTCTGTCTGTCTGCCTGTCTGTCTGTCCGTCTCTGTCCCCTCTCTCTCTCTCATTGTGTGTGTGTGTGTGTGTGTGTGTTTCTCTCTATCTCTCAGTCTCTCTGTCTGTCTGTCGTCTGTCCCTCTCTGTCTCTTCTCCTTGTGTGTGTGTGTGTGTGTGTGTGTGTGTGTTGTGTGTGTGTGTGTGTGTGTGTGTGTGTGTGTGTGAGTGTGTGTGTGTGTGTGTGTTGTGAGTGTGTCTGTGTGTGTGTGTTTCTCTCTATCTCTCAGTCTCTCTGTCTGTCTGTCTCTCTGTCCCTCTCTCTGCTCTCTCTCTCCTTGTGTGTTGTGTGTGTGTGTGTTTGTGTGTGTGTATGTTGTGTTTGTGGTGTGTGTGTGTTTGTGTGTGTCTGTGTGTGTGTGTGTTGTTTTCTCTCTATCTCTCAGTCTGTCTGTCTGTCTGTCTGTCTGTCCCTCTCTTTGTCTCTCGCATTGTGTGTGTGTGTGTGCTTTGTGTGGTATGTGTGTTTGTCTCTTGTGTGTGTGTGTGTGTGTGTGTGTGTGTGTGTGTGTGTGTGTGTTTTGTGTGCTGTGTGTTGTGTTCTCTCTATCTCTCATCTGTCTGTCTGTCTGTATGTCTGTCTCTCTCTCTCTCCCTCTCCTCTCTCCCTCTCTCTCTCTCTCCCCTCTCTCTCTCTCCCTCTCTCTCTCTCCCTCTCTCTCCCCCCCTCTCCCTCTCCCTCTCTCTCTCTCCTCTCCCTCTCTCTCTCCTCTCCCCTCTCTCTCTCTCTCTCCTCCCTCTCTCTCTCGTTTCGTCATTTGCAATGTTATTGTCTTTTCACGTTTCAGGACTTGTGGACTTTTTTTAACCCAATCCGGATCGGAAGTTTTGGTCTTAGAGCAAATCGCCATTAGCCTAAAACCAGTGTTGGTTGTTTGTTTGTTTGTTTGCTTGTCTATTTCGGTGTTTGTATGTTTGTTTGTTTGAGTTTGTTTGGTGACTCATTCACAGTGTTCTCAGTAACGTGGCTTTTACTCTGATCCTTTCCATTTCTCCAACACTCAACCACAATTCCTGTCGTTAAATCCCTTTTGTCTGCCGTCTCATATCTTCTTAGAGATCAGATGCTTTTCTTCCTAGCTTCTGTTTTCTTTGTTTGTTTGTTTGTTTGCTTGTTTGTGTGTGTGTTTGTTTGTTTGTCTGTTGTCTGCTTGTTTGTGTTGTTTGTTTGTTTGTGTTTGTTTTTGTTTTGTTTGTTTGCTTGTGTTTGTTGTTTGTTTATTTCTTTGTTGGTTGTTCGTTGTTTGTGTGTGTTTGTTTGTTGTTGTTTGTTTGTTGTTTGTATTTTTATTTTTTGTTTGTGTGTGTGTATGTTTGCTTAATGGCTACCTGGTTGAACCTGGCTCTCAGTTGCTTGTGTGTTTGTTTCTTGATTTGTTGTTTATTTGTTTCTTTGCTGTTTGTATTTCTTTGTCTGTTTGTTGTTTGTTTGTTTGTTTGTTGTTTGTGTGTTTGTTTTGCTGTTTGTTGTTTCTTTGTTTATTTATTTGTTTGTTTGTTTGTTTATTGACTAATCATCCTCACCACTTCAGCTACACGGTCTCAGTCTATCTCCCTGTCCCACTATCACGGTTCTGGTCTTGGTTTTCATTACTTTGTTCATTCAATATTTTAAATACTTTTATGACCATTATTTTAAATACGTTAACAATATACTAATGATATACTGTGGTTTGTTACACAAACCACATAGCATATCATTCATCATAATGCTAGGTATGTACACACTCCCTTCCCCTTCCCCCACTTCCCTGGGATGGTTATCCCCGTTGGCCATATCGCCTGAGGTGGGTGACGACGTAAAAACTGAACCAAATTCAATCAAACACAGTCATACCTTCAGCATGATCCATTACATTCATGAATCCACTTTGTGAAAAAAAGAAATGTCTCAGATATAAGAAGTTTCTTGTCTTCATCCCCCCACCCCCTATATGTTAAGGAAAGGGTGTGTCTGTCTCTGTTCTTTGTCTTTCTGTCTTTTTGTCTTTCTGTCTGTCTGTCTGTCTGTCTCTGTTGTCTGTCTGTCTCTCTCTCTCTCTCTCTTTCTCTCTCTCTCTCTCTCTCTCTCTTCTCTCTCTCCCTCTATCTCTCTCTTCTCTCTTCCCTATCCTTCTGCTCTCATCCACCGTCCATTATTTTCTTCCTGGGTCAACCTGGTGCTTTTTCCCCTCTAGCATTCTTGTTGTGACTAGGTGCTCAAAATTCTCTTTCCTCACACAATGTCCTGTAAATGTTTTGTTTTTTTTTTCCCCACTGATCTTCATTAATGTTCTTTTTGTGTCTGCCTATTTTAAGACTGTCTCTTTTGTTTGTTTTTTCTTTCGTTCTTTCTTTATTTATTTTGCTGTCCATGGATCTCTTAACATTCTTTTCAGAAACCACATTTCAGCTGCCTCATCTTCCTCTGGCTTTGCTTGTTGATTGGCCACGTTTCGCATCCCGTACAACAGATCTTTATCATCATTGTTTTTTTCTGTTCCAGGTTTTATGCTACCTCAGCGGCGTTCATTCCTCACCGTCCGTCCCATCCTCAAAACACGTCGCCAACCTCAAGTACACTCAATCGAAGTTCCAGTGTCAGGACACCCATGGGAGGCAGACATAACCGCCCTCTCCCCCCCCCCCCCAAAAAAAAAAAAAAGAATGAAAAGCAAACAAACGAAAAAAAAAAAAAAAACCCGTAGAATCAGAACGCCTGTTTAATCCAACCAGACAAGACAGGCGCACATTTTCGGCCAGTTGACCTTTGTCAAGCGTAAACGCAAGATCACAAAAGAACAAACAACAAACACTAAAATTAGGAAAAAAAAGACCAAAACTTCCCTCTGCTTTGGAGAAAAAAAAGACTGAAAATCAAAAACGTTAAGCCACTGCCACAAGGCCACCACCCAACGGAGGGAATCCTGCACTGCTACTAAGCTCACTACGGTATAATTCAACACTACCTGTTCTGATCCACCTTACAAAAGACACTGCCTGCTACGCCCCTTATTAATTAACGATAGTAATCGCTCAGGACAAATGCCTATCAATTAACATCAGGAAGAGAGTTTTTGAATGTTGTATAGAACCAATACTGTTGTACGGATGCGAGGCGTGGACAGTCAACAAACAAAGCCAGAAAAAGATTGAGGCAGCCGAGATGTGGTTTCTAAGAAGAATGTTGAGAGTTCCATGGACAGCAAAGAAAACAAACGAGACAGTCTTGATGGAGACAGACACAAGTAGATCACTCATAAGGAAGATTAGGAAAAGGCAGGCAACATTTACAGGCCATTTTATGAGGAAGGGGGATTTGGAGCACCTGGTCACAACGGGAAAGCTGGAGGGAAAGAGAGCACCGGTAGACCCAGGAGAAAACTGCTGGACGGACTTGCAGAGTGGCTGGGGATGAGGAGGGCTGGGGAGATGCTAGGGGCAACGAGAGATAGAGATGGTTGGAAGTCCATGGTCGCCAACGCCATGCGGCAGGGCACCTGATGATGATGATGATGATGATGATGAATCGCTCAGGTACGAAACCAGACCGAGTAAGGAACCCCCACCTACCTCTCCCACCCTCCTCACTACTACAGATTATGTGTGGGTTTTATTTTTCCTTTTGTTTTTTGTTCCATGATGTCTTCATCTGTCCAAATCTCTACTAGTCTGTATATTTGTTTTGTTCACTGACTCATCATCAACGTCATAGTCATAACATGGCCTCCAAGCTCCTGTGTTTCCTGTCCGTCCTCTTCCGACACAATAATGACATGGTTTGTTTCTGTGCTTTTTGTCATTTGTCTCATGATAACTTTGTATTACCTTCATTCTTCAGTCTTCTTCTTTTGGTTTTTGTTTGTTTATTTGTTTGTTTGTTTGTTTGTGAGTGAGTGTGTGTGTGTGTGTGTGTGTGTGTGTGTGTTACGTGTGTGTGTGTGTGTGTGTGTGTGTACGTGTGTGTGTGTGTGTGTGTGTGTGTGTATGTGTTTGTGTGTGAGTGTGTCTGTGTGTGAGTGTGATGTGTGACATTGTGTATATGTGTGAGTATGTGCATTGTGTGTATGTGTGTGTGTCTGTGTGTATGTTTGTGTGTGTATGTGTGTGTGTGCGTGTGTTATGTGTGTACATGTGCATGCATGTGCGTGTGTGAGTGATAGAGAGAGAGAGAGTGTGGTGTGTGTGTGTGTGTCTGTGTGTTGTTTGTGTGTGTATGTGTGTGTTTGTGTGTGTGTGTGTGTCTGTGTTTATGTTTGTGTGTGTATGGTGTGTTTGTGTGTGGCGTGTGTGTATGTGTGTACATGGGCTGCATGTTGCTTGTGTGAGTGTGTGAGAGAGAGAGAGGTGTGTGTGTGTGTGTGTGCGCGTGAGTGTGTGTGTGGTGAGTGAGTGAGTGTGAATATGTGACATTGTATGCGAGCATGTGCACGTGTGTGTACGTGTGTGTGTCTGTGTTATGTGTATGTGTGCTCGCGTGCCGCGTGCGTTTGTGTGTGTTTGTGTATGTGTGGTTGGTGTGTGTGTCTGTGTGTAACTTGTGTTGTGTGTGTGTGTGTGTTTGGTGTGTGTGTGTTCGCGCGCTGTGTGTGTGTGTGTCTGTGTGTGAGTGTGTCTGTGTGTGATGTGAATGTGTGACATTGTGTTATAGTGTGTGTATATGCGTTTGTGCGCGCGCGCGTGTGTGTATGCGTGTGTATGTGTGTGTGTGTGCGCGCGCGCGTGCGCGCGTGCGTGTCTTGGCCTGGAGAACCGACTGTACGGAGTCAATACTCTGCCTCACAAGCAAGGCCTTAGCACAATCACTTCCCAGCTTTCCAACACACTGCCAGAGACTCCGCCTTTTTCTTCTGAGTTTTCGTCTCCTGATATCTTTTGTATTGATCACACGAACACGTCCCTTCATCTCTCTTCGCCTTCTTTGCTTGTTTATTTGTTGTTGTTTGTTTGTCTGTTTGTTTGCTTGTTTGTATGTTTATAGACTCGTTCACAACATCTCAGGAACATGGCTTTCACACCATCCTATTCTGCTTTCTCTTCTCCAACGCACCTCCATAG
>CM060309.1:7794486-7801986 GCA_030674185.1 Monoplex corrugatus | reverse complement strand
CATTGAATGTTCATATTGTTTGTTTATATGCAAATTGTCTTTGTATATTTGTGCATATATTAACTATATTTGTATGTATGTTCGTTCACATTACACTGTCTTTGTATGCGTATTTTGACATCTGTAAACTGTCTTTGTAAGTTATGTTCATCTGCAAATTATCTCTGTATGTATTTTTGTTCATCTAGAAAATATCTTTATATGTATATTTATCTGAAAAATGCATTCATCTGTAAATTGCCTTGGTATGTATGGATATGTGTCTGTAACTTGTTTTCAAAAAAAATTGTTTCTTCATTTGTACATTACCTTTGAGTACGTGTGCTTGTTTATCTGTACAATACCTGCGTTTCTGTCTGTTTGTTTGTTCATATTTAAACGTTCTTTGCTTATAAGTATGGAATCATTTCCATGTATTTTTCCCCCACGAATGTGTCCATAAGCTTGGTATATATACAATTGTTGAATCATCTCGCTGATTGGCTGGTTGGTTGGTTGGTTGCTTGCTTGTTTGCTTGCTTTCTTGCTTACTTGCTTGCTTGCTCGCTTGCTTGCTTGCTTGTTTGATTTTATTGATTGATTGTTTGTAGTTCAATCGGTTGGTCATTTGGTTGTCTAGCTGGTTGTTTGATTGGTTGTCTGGTTGATTGATTGGTTGTCTGGTTGATTGATTGGTTGTCTGGTTGGTTGATTGTCTGGTTGGCTGATTGATTGGTTGTTTGATTGTCTGACTGATTGTTGTCTAGCTGGTTGATTGTTTGGTTGTTTGGTTGTCTGATTGATTGGTACTGGTTGGTTGATTGTTTGGTTGTCTGATTGATTGGTACTGGTTGGTTGATTGATTGGTTGTTTGGTTGTCTGATTGATTGGTACTGGTTGGTTGATTGATTGGTTGTTTGATTATACAGTTGATTGTCTGATTGATTGGTTGTCTGGTTGGTTGATTGATTGGTTGTCTGGTTGGTTGATTGTCTGGTTGGTTGATTGATTGGTTGTCTGGTTGGTTGATTGATTGGTTGTTGGTTGGCTGATTGATTGGTTGTTTGGTTGGTTGATTGTCTGGTTGGTTGATTGATTGGTTGTCTGGTTGGTTGATTGTCTGGTTGGTTGATTGGTTGATTGTCTGGTTGGTTGATTGGTTGATTGTCTGGTTGGTTGATTGTCTGGTTGGTTGATTGGTTGATTGTCTGGTTGGTTGATTGATTGGTTTTTGGTTGGCTGATTGATTGGTTGTTTGGTTGGTTGATTGATTGGTTGTCTGCTTGGTTGATTGATTGGTTTTTGGCTGGCTGTTGTTGTATTGGTTGTTTGATTATATGGTTGGTTGCTGTCTGGTTCGTTGTTTGATTGGTTGGTTGATGGGTTGGCTGTGGTACTGACTAGTTGGTAAGTTTGATTGCTGGTATTTTGCTAACTTACCTGCTTGTCTGTTCGCTAGGCAGGGTTGCTTTTTACTTAACCTCAACCCCTGCGTTCAGTGAATATGCTATCAATTATCTTTTTCTGTCAAATTATTTCGTCCTTTTCATTGATTTCTCCACCAAACCTTTACATTCTTTCTTTCATTCCCGAGTGTTCAACTTCATGCTAGCTTCTGGAGATATAACTAGAAAGAAAGAAGGAAAGAGAAAAGAAGAAAAAAAAGAAGAAGAAGAAAGGGGAGCAATAAACAGAAAAAGGAAAGACAAAAAAAAAAAAAGGAAGAAAAATACAGAAGAAAAGAACGAAAGAACAGAACAGAACAAGGAAAGAAAAGAAACAGAAAAAAAAAAGCAAAAGCCAAAGAAAGACACAAAGGAAGAAAAAAATACCGCCCGAAATACGACCCTTTTTCACATTGCGAAATACACACAAAAGTCGAGTTCTAATTTTTCACAAACTGGGACACAAAACGTCGACCTAGATCAAGTGCTGGCAACAACAACATACATTTCTTTGTCCACGGCAAGGGAACAAAACACTTAAAGTAAATAAACACACACCTACACTCACACGAACACATATACACACACAAACACACATATACACGCATACATATACACACATATATACATACACACACACACACACACACAACCTCACATGTACACACACGCACATATACGCACACACACGCACACACACGCACACACACACACGCACACACACACACACACGCACACACACTACACGCACATACATACATACATACATACATACATACATACATACATACATACATACATACATACATACATGCATACACACTCTCATTTATATACACACATCAACACACACACATACACATACAAATACACGCACAAACACACACACAACATACACTTACACACACCAAGTACATATACGCATATACATACGCGCGTGCGTTCGCGCATTCACACATACACACACAACACACACACACACACACACACACACACACACACACACACACACACACACACACACACACACACACACACACAACATACGCGTATACACGCACTCACATACTCTCTCACATACACGTACACACACATACACACACACACATACACGTACACATGCACAAACAGACACAATGACACACACGCACACACACTCAGACACACACACACACAGAGACACATAATCAAACAACACACACACATAATCAAACACACAATGTACGCTCACACACACACACACACACACACACACACACACACACACACACACACACACACACACACACACACACACACACACATCCCACCCAACCCCACACACACATCAAACAGAAACACAATATATCGGTGAAACTAGACCTTTCCTCTCCCTCTCTCCATCCCTTAAATCCACCCACTCCACACCACCCCCCATTCCCCACACAGTGATAGTCTTGAGGGGTGGTCAACTAACAGACTATCCACACCAGTTTTATGAATACACACATTGACATAACCTCTCACACACGCAGACACACACACACACACACACACACACACACACACACACACGCCGCACAACACAACACACACACACACACACACACACACACACACACACACCGTCTAATATCACTTACAGTGAAAAGATGTTAAATCAAAGAACGAACGAACGAACACACACACACACACACAGACGCACTCACACATACACTCATCTCTGGTCACACACACACACACACACACACCACACACACACACACACACACACACACACACACACACACACACACACACACACACAACCCACACTCTCTCTGTGTCACACACACACCACACAACACCACACACACCACACACACACACATTCTCTCTCTCTCTCTCTCTCTCTCTCTCTCTCTCTCCCAACAGCCCTCACACACACAAAAGATAAGCATACATACACACGCACGCACATACACACCCACACACCTCCCCCGTGCACACACACAATATCAAACAGAAAGGTCTCATCCACCCACACCCCCATTCTTGATACAAAGATAGTTTAAGGCGTGGTCACCTAAAGACTATCCACACTCAATGTTGAGGGGTGGTCACCTAACAGACTATCCACACTCAATGTTGAGGGGTGGTCACCTAACAGACAATCCACACTCAATGTTGAGGGTGTGTCACCTAACAGACAATCCACACTCAATGTTGAGGGGTGGTCACCTAACAGACTATCCACACTCAATGTTGAGGGGTGGTCACCTAACAGACTATCCACACTCAATGCTGAGGGGTGGTCACCTAACAGACTATCCACACACAATGTTGAGGGGTGGTCACCTAACAGACTATCACACACACAATGTTGAGGGGTGGTCACCTAACAGACTATCCACACACAATGTTGAGGGGGGTCCCACACTACACATCATGAGTCACAACGACAAAACAATGTTGAGGGGTGGTCACTAACAGACTATCCACACACAATTTGAGGGGTGGTCACCTAACAGACTATCCACACCATGTTGAGGGTGGTCACCTAACAGACTATCCAACACAATGTTGAGGGGTGGTCACCTAACAGACTATCCACACACAATGTTGAGGGGTGGTCACCTAACAGACTATCCACACACACAATGTTGAGGGGTGGTCACCTAACAGACTATCCACACACAATGTTGAGGGGTGGTCACCTAACAGACTATCCACACACAATGTTGAGGGGTGGTCACCTAACAGACATCCACACACAATGTTGAGGGTGGTACCTAACAGCTATCCACACACAAATGTTGAGGGGTGGTCACCTAACAGACTATCCACACACAATGTTGAGGGGTGGTCACCTAACAGACTATCCACACACAATGTTGAGGGGTGGTCACCTAACAGACTATCCACACACAATGTTGAGGGGGGTCACCTAACAGACTATCCACACACACATGTTGAGGGGTGGTCACCTAACAGACTATCCACACACAATGTTGAGGGTGGTCACCTAACAGACTATCCACACACAATGTTGAGGGGTGGTCACCTAACAGACTATCCACACACAATGTTGAGGGTGGTCACCTAACAGACTAATCCACACACAATGTTGAGGGGTGGTCACCTAACAGACTATATCCACACACAATGTTGAGGGGTGGTCACCTAACAGACTAATCCACACACAATGTTGAGGGTGGTCACCTAACAGACTATCCACACACAATGTTGAGGGGTGGTCACCTAACAGACTATATCCACACACATGTTGAGGTGTGGTCACCTAACAGACTATATCCACACACAATGTTGAGGGGTGGTCACCTAACAGACTATCCACACACAATGTTGAGGGGTGGTCACCTAACACTATCCACACACAATGTTGAGGGGTGGTCACCTAACAGACTATATCCACACACAATGTTGAGGGTGGTCACCTAACAGATATCCACACACAATGTTGAGGGTGGTCACCTTACAGACTATCCACACACAATGTTGAGGGGTGGTCACCTTACACACTATCCACACACAATGTTGAGGGGTGGTCACCTTACACACTATCCACACACAATGTTGAGGGGTGGTCACCTACAACTATCCACACACAATGTTGAGGGGTAGTCACCTTACACACTATCCACACACAATGTTGAGGGGGGTCACCTTACACACTATCCACACACAATGTTGAGGGGTGGTCACCTTACACACTATCCCACACAATGTTGAGGGGTGGTCACCTTACACACTATCCACACACAATGTTGAGGGGGTCACCTTACACACTATCCACACACAATGTTGAGGGGTGGTCACCTTACACACTATCCACACACAATGTTGAGGGGGGGTCACCTTACACACTATCCACACACAATGTTGAGGGGTGGTCACCTTACACACTATCCACACACAATGTTGAGGGGTGGTCACCTTACACACTATCCACACACAATGTTGAGGGGGGTCACCTTACACACTATCCACACACAATGTTGAGGGGGGGTCACCTTACACACTATCCACACACAATGTTGAGGGGGGTCACCTTACACACTATCCACACACAATGTGAGGGTGTCACCTACCACTATCCACACACAATGTTGAGGGGTGGGTCACCTTACACACTATCCACACACAATGTTGAGGGGGGGTCACCTAACACACTATCCACACACAATGTTGAGGGGTGGTCACCTACACACTATCCACACACAATGTTGAGGGGGGTCACCTACACACTATCCACACACATGTTGAGGGGTGGTCACCTACAATATCCACACACAATGTTGAGGGGTGGTCACCTAACAACTATCCACACACACAATGTTGAGGGGTGGTCACCTTACACACTATCCACACACAATGTTGAGGGTGGTCACCTAACAGACTATCCACACACAATGTTGAGGGGTGGTCACCTAACACTATCCACACACAATGTTGAGGGGGGTCACCTAAAACACTATCCACACACAATGTTGAGGGGTGGTCACCTAACACATTATCCACACACAATGTTGAGGGGTGGTCACCTAACAACTATCCACACACAATGTTGAGGGTGGTCACCTAACAATATCCACACACAATGTTGAGGGGTGGTCACCTAACACACTATCCACACACACATGTTGAGGGGTGGTCACCTAACAGACTATCCAACCACAATGTTGAGGGGTGGTCACCTAACAGACTATCCAACACATGGTTAACGAGGTCACCTACCAGGATACCACAATCATGATTGAGGGTGGTCACCATAAACATCACTTCAACAACCACAGTGTTATGGGGGTACACAGTAGACAATTGAGGTGTGGTCACCTAACAGACTATCCACACTGGGTAAAAACAACGTCAGTCTACTCAGGTACACAGTGTATATTGAGGTGGTGGTCACTAACAGACTATCCACACTGGTAAAAACAACGTCATTACCAGGGTACACAGTGAATGTTTGAGTGTGGTCACCTAACAGACTATCCACACTGGGTAAAAACAACGTCATCTTACAGGGTACACAGTGATAGTTTGAGTGTGGTGTCACTCAACAGACATCCCACTGGTAAAACAACGTCAGGCTTACTCAGGTACACAGTGATGTTTGAGGTGTGGTCACTCAAGAGACTATCCACACTGGGTAAAAACAACGTCAGTCTTACTCAGGGTACACAGTGATAGTTTGAGGGTGGTCACTCAACAGACTATCCACACTGGGTAAAAACAACGTCAGGCTTACTCAGGGTACACAGTGATAGTTTGAGGTGTGGTCACAACTCCAACCATAGATCTAACCACACTGGGTAAAAACAACGTCAGGCTTACCAGGTACACATGATAGTGTTGAGGTGTGGTCGATCACTCAACAGACAATCCACACTGGGTAAAAACAACGTCAGGCTTACTCAGGTACACAGTGATAGTGTTGAGGGTGGTCACCTTAAAGACTATCCACACTGGGTAAAAATAACGTCAGCTTACTCAGGGTACACAGTGATAGTGTTGAGGTGTGGTCATCATAACAGACAATCACACTGGGTAAAAACAACGTCAGGCTTACTCAGGCTACACAGTGATAGTGTTGAGGTGTGGTCACCTCAACAGACTATCCACACTGGGTAAAAACAACGTCAGCTTAATCAGGGTACACAGTGATAGTGTTGAGGTGTGGTCACCTAACAGACTATCCACACTGGGTAAAAAAACGTCAGTCTTACTCAGGTACACAGTGATAGTAGTTGAGGTGTGGTCACCAACAGACTATCCACTGGTAAAAACAACGTCAGCTTACTCAGGACACAGTGATAGTATTGAGGGTGGTCACCTAACAGACTATCCACACTGGGTAAAAACAACGTCAGGCTTACTCAGGGTACACAGTGATAGTTTGAGGTGTGGTCACTCAACAGACTATCCACACTGGTAAAAACAACGTCAGTGCTTACTCAGGTACACAGTGATAGTGTTGAGGTGTGGTCACCTAACAGACTATCCACACTGGGTAAAAACAACGTCAGGCTTACTCAGGGTACACAGTGATAGTATTGAGGTGTGGTCACTCAACAGACAATCCACACTGGGTAAA
>CM060309.1:7781986-7789486 GCA_030674185.1 Monoplex corrugatus | reverse complement strand
GAGAAAGAAAGAAAGAGAGAGAAAGACAGCGAGAGAGAGAGAGAGCGAGAAAGAGAGACAGACAGACAGACAGTCAGACAGACAGATAGAGACACAAAGAGATAGACAGAAAGAGAGAGATACACACATAGCCCCTACAAACTGTTACACTCTTTTCGAGTGCATGTAAATATGTTACCATCTAGACTAGACAACACTTCACGTTTTGCAGATATCACGACCGAATTTGAAAAAAATATATATATCATTACTATTTGTTTTAATTTTCCGATATTTTTCTCGGATATGTGTGTACAATTTCAGTTTCAGTTTCATTTCTCAAGATGACGTTCCACGCTGGGAACGAATTCCATATGCACTAACGTCACAGGTGCCACGTGGAGAAGATCAGAATAATCATGGGACAAGCCTTAAGCCCGGACATAAACCCAAGAGCTGGCCAGGTCCTGAGATCCTACCTAGACAGTTCCATAACACGGGGTCGAAGGGGAGTGAGGTGGCAGAGACCTCAACTTTTCCCGGGGCCAGCACCACGAGGGCGGCCCCATTCCCTTTTCCTCGTTTCAAATTCACATTCTATTCACTTTTTTTTTTTTAAACCAAGACTTCAGAAAGGCAAAAAAGGCTAATTGGTCTTCAAGGGGTGGGACCTATGAAATCAACCCATGTCTCCAATGGTTTTCACCAAGTCAGCCGGCCGCTATGCCCTGCTCTTCACGATTTTCAACTGCCGTGGGATATTTAGCGTGCGCAGCCAGAAGGCACACGGGTCTGCTGGAAAGGGAAGGACAAGTAGGTGTGTGTGTTCAGGTGGATTATCCCAGCAGCATTAACGCGTACGCTGGATGTTTTCATGTTGCTATAAGCCAACGGACACCGACGGGATCTCTAACGTGCGTAACTGATGTTTCTGCGGGCGTATATGCACGAAAGTGGGTTTGAGAGACTAACAGTTTAGTTAAAAAAAAAAAAGAAAAAAGAAAAAAAATACAACCACAACGCGTATCTTAATACAACCAGACAAGACGTGGTGGTGTGTTGGTGTTTGTGTGTGGTGTGTGTGTGTGTGGTTTGTGTGTGTGTGTTGTGTGTGTGTGTGTGTGTGTGTGTTGTGTGTGTGTGTTGGTGTTGGTGTGTGTGTGTGTGTTGTGTGTTGTGTGTGTGTGTGTAGGTGTATGTGTGTGTGTGTGTGTGTGTGTGTGTGTGTGTGTGTGTGTATGTGTGTGTGTGTGTGTGTGTGTGTGTGCATGTGTGTGTGTATGTGTGTGTGTGTGTGTGTGTGCATGTGTGTATGTGTGTGTAGTGTGTGTGTGAGAGAGAGAGAGAGTGTGTGTGTGTGTGTGTGTGGTGTGAGTGTGGTGTGTGTGTGTGTGTGTGTGTGTGTGTGTGTGTGTGTGTGTGTGTGTGGAGAGTTGTGGAGAGAGATACAGAGACAGACAAGAGAGAGGTGTGTGTACGTGCATGCCGGCACGTGTGTGTGTGTGTGTGTGTGTGTGTGAGTGTGTGTGTGTGTGTGTGTGTGTGTGTGTGTGGTGTGTGTGTGTGTGTGTGTTTCGGTCTGTGTGTACACGCAGCGCACGCACACGGTATGTGTATGTATGTATGTGAGGCAATCCCGTGACTGTCAAGCTGTTACCAGCCACCTCAATAAACACTATTTTGCTCCAGAGATTTTCTTTGTTTGTTTGTTTCTTTGTTTGTCTGTTTGTTGTTTGTTTGTTTGTTTGTTTTGTTTTTTGCTCGTTTCGCCTGTTTCTGTATGCACACATTTCAATCACCACACACGTAAAGGGCGACATCTGTGGCAGGACTTACCGATATCATGTTGTGTACGTGTACAATACACAGATCTATATTACACCGCTGTCTATATCTTATTACCAAGTCACAGGCCCGTACATGTACAGGTTCAATGTACGGAAAGGGGTTGAAAGTTTACGCCTATACTGGCTCATGAGAGAGAGAGAAGCACTGGGGGGGGGGGGGGGGGGGGGGGGGGGGGGGGCGGGAGGGTGGCAGACAGAGAGAGAAAGAACGACAGACGGACAGACAGAGAGACAGATAGAGAAAGAGAGAGGCAGATAAAAAAAAAAGTGTGCGTGTATGATAGAGAGATAGAGAGAGAGATAGAGAGAGGGAGAGACACAGAGAGAGAGAGAAAAGACAGAAAGAGAGACAGAGATCCAGACAGACAGAGACAGAGGGAGACAGACAGACAACAGAAGAAAGAGAGAAAGAGAAGTAGAGAGAAAGAAGGAGAGAGAGACAGGGGGGGAGGGGGAGGGAGACTGAGAGAAAAAAAGAGAGAGAAAGACAGACATATAGAGAAAGAGAGAAGTACACAGAGAGAGGGGAGGGAGAGAGAAAGAGAGGGAGAGACAGACAGACAGAAAGAGTGGGAGAGAGAGAGAGAGCAGACAGACAGACAGAGACAAACCGACAGACAGACAGAGATGACAGAGAGATAGAGAGAAAAAGAGACAGAGAAAGAGAGAGACCGACAATGACACAGAAACAGAGACAGAGAGAAAGACAGACAGACAGACAGACAGAGGGGGACACCTTCCGTTGTGCATTGCACACACACACACACACACACACACACACACACACACACACACACACACACACACACACACACACACACACACACACACACACACACACACACTAACGCCTGTTACAACTTTTTACAAGCCACCAAACTCGACCCTTTTGTTCATGACGTGGTTGATAATCCTTTTCACCTTTTGTGCTGTATATAATCATTCAATTAATCAATAAACGCATCAGCCTGAACATGCTGCATCTGTGACAAGTTTAACCCTTTGACTCCTTCACCCTGTCCACCAGCATCCTGCAATGTCAACCATGCCAGCAAAGCAAAAACTCAACCTCTGACTCCCACCCTGAGGGAGGCAAAAGGTTAAGTTTTTGTCGTTGGTGAGATAGGGTGTGGGAGTCAAAGGGTGAACCGACGTTCTACTTCGTCTGCTTTCTCTCTGGTTTACCGTCTACGTGGTTGTTGACATTGATGACATTGATGTTGTTATTGATGGTATTGATGTAGCTCAGAAAGTTTAGGCTGCTGCTGTTGTTGTGATGTTATGTTAATGGGCGATATTGTTGTGTGAAATAGTGACACGTGAAAGACGACAAGGAGAAAGTAAACAAAATGACATCTCTATAGCTTAGCGACTGCAAACCCACATCATTGTTTACCAACCCACATCATTGTTTACCCACTCATTGTTTACCCATATCATTGTTTACCCACATCATTGTTTACCCGACATCATTGTTTACCCACATCATTGTTTACCACATCATTGTTTACACACATCATTGTTTACACACATCATTGTTTACCTGTTTGTCTGGTCATCGTTTTCTTTCTTTTCTTTCTTCTTTCTTTCTTTCTTTCTTTCTTCTTTCTCTCTTTCTTTCTTCTTTTCTTTCTTTCTTCTTTCTTTCTTTCTTTCTTTCTTCTTTCTTTCTTCTTCTTTCTTTCTTCTCTTTCTTTCTCTCTTTCTTTCTTCTTTCTCTTTCTTTTCTCTTTCTTTCTTTCTTCTTTCTTTTCTTCTCTTTCTTTCTCTTTCTTTCTTCTCTCTTTCTTTCTTCTCTTCTCTCTCTTCTTCTTCTCTTTCTTTCTTTCTTTCTCTCTTCTTTCTCTGTCACTTTCTTTCTCTCTTTCTTTCTTTCTTACTTTCTCTCTCACTTTCTTTCTCTCTTTCTTTTTCTTTCTCTCTTTCTTTCTCTCTTTCTTTCTCTCTTTCTTCTTTCTTTCTCTCTTCTTTCTTTCTTTCTTTCTTTTCTTCTTCTTTCTTTCTTTCTTTCTTTCTTTTCTTCTTTCTTTCTCTCTTTCTTTCTTTCTTTCTCTCTCTTTCTTTCTCTCTTTCTTTCTTCTTCTCTCTCTTTCTTTTTTCTTTCTTCTTTCTTTCTCTTTCTTTCTCTTTCTTTTTCTTCTTCTCTCTTCCTTTCTTTCTCTCTTTCTTTCTTTCTTTTCTCTTCTTTCTTTCTCTCTTTCTTCTTTCTTTCTCTCTTTCTTCTTCTTTTTTCTTCTCTCTTTCTTCTTTCTTCTCTCTTCTTTCTTTCTTTCTTCTTCTTCTTCTTTTTCTTTCTTCTTTCTTTTTTCTCTTTCTTTCTTTTCTTTCTCCTTCTTCTTCTTTTTCTTTCTTTCTTTTTCTCTTTCTTTCTCTCTTCTTTTTCTTTTTACTTTTCTCTCTTCTTTCTCTTTTTTCTTTTTTCTTCTTTCTCTTTTTCTTTTTTTCTTTTTTCTTCTTTTCTTTTTCTTTTTGCTTTTCTTTTTCTTTTTCTTTTTTCTCTTCTTTCTTTTTTTTTTTCTTTTTTTTTCTTTCTTTTCTTTCTTTCTTCTATTTTCTTTCTTTCTTCCTTCTTTTTTTTGTTTCTTATCCTTTTCTTTCTTTTTTCTTTTTTCTTTCTTTTTCTTCTCTCTTTCTCTTTTTCTTTCTTTCTTTCTTATTTTTTCTTCTTTTTTTAACTTTCTTCTTCTTTCTATTTTCTTTTTTCTTCTCTTTTTTTTTTTTTTTTTCCTTCTTTCTTTCTTTTTTTTCTGTTCTTTCTTTCTTTCTGTTTTCTTTCTCTTTCCTTTCTTCTTTCTCTTTTTCTCTTTTTTCTTTTTGTTTTTTTCTAGATCCTTTTTCAGTTTTCTCATCTGTTCATGTTGTCTCTTTCTCTCTTCTCTCTCCTAATCCTTGTCTTAAAATTAACAAGTGTGAGCTGTACCGGTCCTCCTGCCTGGTAAACTGTTAATCTAAAGTGTAGTAAACATACTATGAATGATATTTGTGTAATATGCTCTCTATAATTTTCCATTGCTTTTATTCTTTCTCCCCATTTAAGCGTGTGCGTGTGCGCGCGCGGGCGTGTGTGTGTGTGTGTGTGTGTGTGTGTGTGTGTTGTTGTTGTGTGTGTGTGTGTGTGTGTGTGTGTGTGTGCGTGCGTGTGTGTCTGTTTTAGCGCTTAGATTTGATTTTATCAAGATTTTGCGCTATACAAAATAAAGTATTGTATTGTATTGTATTGTGTTTTTGTATGCGAAACTCTGTGGTTGTGTGTGTGTGTGTGTATGTGTGTATGTGTGAGTGAGTGAGTGTGTGTGTGTGTGAGTGAGTGAGTGTGTGTGTGTGGTGTGTGTGTGTGTGTGCGCGCGCGCGCGTGTGTGTGCGTGTGCGAGCGCACGCGTGTGTGTGCAGTATGTGTGCGCATGTACGTGTGTGCGCGCACAAGCCAGTGTGTATGAAAAAGAGAGAGAAATGAAATGATTTGAAACTTAATTATTTTCCAACGGTACAGATATAAAGAAACAGACCAACTTCCATATCCACCGTTGTTATTCTACTTATGTTAAAACAAATGCAAGAATGGACGTGTGCCAGAGAGAGAGAGAGACAGACAGACAGACACAGACAGAGAGAGACAGATAGAGAGACAGAGACAGAGAGAGGAGAGAGAGAGAGAGAGAGGGAGGGAGAGAGGGCGAGAAACAGAGAGACAGACAGACAGACATAAAGACACAGAGAAGAGGCAGACAGACAGAAAGACAGTCACAGAGATGGAGAGATAGACAGAAAGGTGGACAAACGGACAGATAAACCCACAGACAGGCAGACACGCAGACAGACAGACAGACAGAGACAGACAGAGATAGACGAATGAAGGCAAGAAAAAGAAGGAGAGGACAAGACAGAGAAAGACAAAGAGACAGACAGAAATTGAGACAAAGAGGGTAAAAGTAAAAACAAAACAAAACAAAAGTAAAATACAAAAATACAGAAAATGTTGATTGTCACTTACAGGAAAAGGCTTCCTCAAATGCTGACAGGCTCCATCAAACCATACAGGTTTCTTTCTCTCTTCCATTTATGTTTTGTGCTTTTTCTTAAGTTCTGTCTCGCTCCTCCCGCTCCCTCCCCACCCACCCACCCACCCCTTTGTTTCCTCCATTCCTTTGTTCTCTTCTTAGCTGTTTTCCCCTTGATAAATCATTTACCTTCATTTCCTAGTTAGGCTAGTTCTTGATAATTTGAGTTCAATCCCAGCCCGCAACATTAAAAAAACCTGACCTGTTGGCTGTCCATCTTAATGTTTCCATCAGTCTGGTGGTGTCAGCTTAGTGTTTCATAGGTCCACTGATCTGATGGCTGCCCATCTTAATGTTTCCATCATTCTGATGGTGTCAGCTTAGCATTGCATAGGTCCACTGGCCTGTTGGCTGCCTATCTTAATGTTTCCAGCATTTTGGTGGTGCCAGCTTAGTGGTTGATAAGTCCACTGGCCAGTCTGGTGGCGTCTGCTTAGTGTTTCATAGGTCCACTGGTCTGTTGGCTGCCCGTCGTAACGTGTCCATCATTCTGGTGGTGTCAGCTTACTGTTTCATAAGTCCACTGGCCTGTTGGCTGCCCATCTTAATCAAAAATAAGTGCGACTGCCCGCGTCAAAGCAAACAGGAACCAGAAGAACAAGTAAACCAAAAAGAACGCGTATTCAATACAAGACAAGACAAGCGCAAATTTTCGGCCAACCGGCCTTTGTCAAGCGAAGCGCGAATGTACGATCAGAAACAGACACCAAACAACGGATAATAACAAAAAAGACTAAAACTTCCTTGCCGCCTCGTTCAGTGGATAAAAAGGTCCCTTGTTTGGAGACTGTGATCGTGCATTCGCGCTTGACAAAGGCCGGTTGGCCGAAAATTTGCGCTTGTCTTGTCTTGTTGTATTGAATACGCGTTCTTTTTGGTTTTGCCTATCTTAATGTTTCCATCATTCTGGTGGCGTCCGCTTAGTGTTTCATAGGTCCTTTCTCCCCTCCCCTCCCCCCCCCCCCCTCCCCATTTCGAGACCTTGCCTGCCCGTAAGTTTGTGTGCCGGCTCATGGAATCTTCCAGATATTTTCTGGTAGAATTTGATGGAGCTCATATGGAGTTGCCCCATATCGATGAATCCCTCTTGAAAACAACTCCAAACTCCTCCGACGAGAAAAACAATATCGAATGTAGTAATTCGTGCATCTGCCTATTTATTCGTTCATTTATTTTTTCTGCTTATGTCATGTTATCCTTATACTGTACAATATAAGTTCAATTTTCGGCTATTTATTTTTAGACGATAATTGTTTTCCAAGCGTATCGTTTTTTTTGTTTTGTTTTTGTTTTTTTTTCTGTTTTCCTTTCTTCAAATACATATATTACTACAAACAATGAAAAGAGACTAAAACAATATAACACCGTGAAATATGATACAACACAATACATTATATACAAACAACACAATACAATCCACTTCAATTCGACACAATGCGATATTGTCATGAAGTAGACAGCATTATTTTCCTATTCTTGTTTATTGAAATAGAATGCAAATATGTTAACAAACAATCAAATTGATAAATAAATAAAAAATGAAGCAACGAAATGAATATGAGAAAAACAAAGTTGGCAACAGAATGTTATTAAAATAATAAAGAAACAATCAACCA
>CM060309.1:7756986-7761986 GCA_030674185.1 Monoplex corrugatus | reverse complement strand
CTCTGTCTGTCTCTGTCTGTTTCTCTCTGTCTCGCTGTCTCTGCCTCTGTCTCTGTCTCTCCTCTGTGTCTTCTCTGTCTGTCTGTTTCTCTCTCTCTCTCTCTCTCTCTCCTCTCTCTCTCTCTCTCTGTTTCTCTCTGTCTGTCTCTGTTTCTCTCTGTCTTCTGCCTCTGTCTCTCTCTGTCTGTCTGTCTGTCTGTCTCTCTCTCTGACTGTCTGTCTGTTTCTCTCTCTCTCTCTGTGTCTGTCTGTCTCTGTTTCTCTGTCTGTCTCTCTGTCTGTCTCTCTCTCTCTCTGTCTGTCTGTCTGGCTCTCTCTCTCTCACTCTCTCTCTCTGTCTCTCTCTCTCTCTCTCTCTGTCTCACACTCTCTCTGTCTGTCTGACAAGCCAATTGATGAGACGACCAGCACTCAACAAGTGTCGATCACTTTTCATTCTCTCTGGTTAACACGCCTGACAGTGGGAGGAAATGATGAGAGCTGTAAGAGACAATAAGTACAGGCTGACAGATGAGAGAGAGAGAGAAATACAGGAGGGAATAGAGAAGATAGGGAGAAAGAGATAGGAGAGGAGAGAGATAAGGAAAGCCAAAGAGAGAGTAGAGAGATAGAGAGGAGAGAGAAGGGGGGGACGATAAGCAGATATAGAGATGTGGGTAGGGGAAGAGAGGGAGTGTGTGGTGAGGTGGGGTGTGTGTGACGATAACGAAGTGAATTAGAGGAATGTGTGTTGTGTGTGTGTGTGTGTGTGTGTGTTGTGTGTGTGTGTGTGTGTGTGTGTGTGTGTGTGTGTGTGTGTGTGTGTGTGTGTTCAGACAGAGAAAAGCGACAAAGACAGAGACAAATAGAAAAGAGACAGAGAGAGAGAGATCAGACAGAGATCAGGGAGAAGATAGACACTGAGAGAGACACAGACAGACAGACAGACAGGCAGGCAGACAGACAGACAAACAGATAAACAGAGGAGAGAGAGAAGATAAGAGAGGAGACAGAGAGAGAGAGAATTCAGACAGAAGAGAGAGAAAGAGAGACAGAGAGACAGGAAGACAGACAGGCAGACAGAGAATTCAGACATAAGAAGAGAAGAGAGACAGAGAGACAGGCAGACAGACAGACAGAGAATTCAGACAGAAGAAAAAAAACACACAGAGAGACATAAGAGAGAGAGAGAGAGAGAGAGAGAGAGAGAGAGAGACAAACAGACAGACAGACAGACAGAGACAAAGAGACAGAGAATCAAAGACAGAGGGACAGAGAGTAAGAGACAGAGAAGAGACAGAGAACAGAGAAAAGACAGACAACAGAGAAGGCAGACAGACACTGAGAAAGACAGAAGAAAAAGGAAAGAGAGGAAGCGGAGGAAAGACGCGAAGGAGAAAGAAGGACAAGCGCGGAGCACTCTTCGACCTCTGGCATACCACCACCACCACCACCACCACCACCACCACCCTCCTACTCTGTACCTACAGTCTGAACAGGGGGGAGGTGGGGGAGCGGAAGAGGGGTGGGGGTGGGGAGGGGGAAGGGCGGGAAAGGTCACAGGAGGTCGTGGCAGCTGTGATTATCAACACTCAGATTCGCATTCGTCATTTCACGGTGTAACAGTGGCTGTACATGTGCGGTGTCCCGGGAACTGAGTAGTGTTAGTTCTCTTACTGGTACTTCTAACTGGTGTTGATGGTGCTCATGATACTGCTTCTTTTTTTCTGTTGTTGCTGTTGTTGCTGCTGATTTCTTTAACCCTTTGACTCCCACACCCTATCCACCAACCGCAAAAACTTAACCCTTTGACTCCCACACCCTATCCACCAACTGCAAAAACTCAACCCTTTGACTCCCTCACCCTATCCACCAACTGCAAAAACTCAACCCTTTGCCTCCCACACCCTATCCACCAACCGCAAAAACTTAACCCTTTGATTCCCTCACCCTATCCACCAACCGCAAAAACTTAACCCTTTGACTCCCTCACCCTATCCACCAACTGCAAAAAACTTAACCGTTGACTCCCACACCTTATCCACCAACTGCAAAAACTTAACCCTTTGACTCCCGCACCCTCTCCACCAACCGCAAAAACTTAACCCTTTGACTCCCTCACCCTATCCACCAACCGCAAAAACTCAACCCTTTGACTCCCTCACCCTATCCACCAACCGCAAAAACTTAACCCTTTGACTCCCTACCCCTATCCACCAACTGCAAAAACTTAACCCTTTGATTCCCCACACCCTATCCACCAACCGCAAAAACAACCCTTTGACTCCCGCACCCTATCCACCAACGGCAAAACTTCAACCCTTTGACTCCCTCACCCTATCCACCAGCTTCCTACAGGAAGCTGATGGATAGGGTGAGGGAATCAACAGGGTGGATAGAGTTAGAGAGTCAAAGGGTTAAGTTTCTGCTTAGCTAGCATGGTTGACAATGCAGGATGCCGGAGTCAAAGAGTTATGTCTGGGGTTTGGAGTGGGGAGAAGAGTGGCAAAATGGTTCAGATGTTCACCTACCAAAAATAACTAAATTTGAGGTTCCAGGGTTCGCTCCCTGTAGAGGCCTCGACTTTTCTCCCCAGTTGACCAGATAATCGAACTGAATGTCTAGTCCTTCGGAAGAGGATGAAAAACGAGTCGGGCCCGTGTGCCTTCTGGCTGCGCGCGCTTAAAGATCCCACAGTAGTTGAAAATCGTGAAGAGCAGGGCATTGCCCGGCTGCCCTGGTATAAAACATTGGAGAGATAGGATGATTTCCCAGGTCCCTCCCCTTGAAGACCAATTAGTCTTCTTGCCTTACTGAAAAAAACATGTGAATTTGGATATGAATTTGAAGCGAGGAAGAGGGGATGGGCGCTGCTCTCGTGGTGCTGGCTTCGGGAAAAGTTGAGGTCTCTGCAACTCACTCCCCATACAACCCCAGGGTTATGGAACTATCTAGGTAGGACCTCAGGACCTGGTCAGCTCGTGGGTTTTACCTGCAGGCTTAAGACTTGTGCCATGATCATTCTGGATCTTCTCCGTCACATGGCACCTGTGACGTTAGTGCATATGGAATTCATTCCGAGCGCGGAGACGTCATCTTGAGAAACTGAGATTGAAAAGAAAATGTTGAGTTTGTTCAAGAAGGATTCATCACACTCGGACAATTCCATATGCGCTCCACCCAAATCTGCCAGCAATTACCTGACAAAATCTCCTTCATCATGCGCAAAACCGTATGCGCTGGTAGGACCTATGAAACAGTAGCTACACACGAATGATGGAACAGAAGTGGGCAGCACAGGCCAGTTGGAGGACCTATGAAACACTAAGCTGACACCACCAGAATGATGGAAACATTAAGATGGGCAGCCAACAGGCCAGTGGACCTATGAAACACTAAGCTAACACCACCAGAATGATGGAAACATTAAGATGGGCAGCCAACAGGCCAGTGGACCTATGAAACAGTAAGCTGACACCACCAGAATGATGGAAACATTAAGATGGGCAGCCAACAGGCCAGTGGACCTATGAAACACTAAGCTGACATCACAGAATGATGGAAACATTAAGATGGACAGCCAACAGGCCAGTGGACCTTAAAATAAGCTGACGCCAGATGATGGAACATTAAGATGGCAGCACGGGCCAGTGGACCTATCAAAACACATGCTGACACCACCAGCCATCACTCGACCACATACAACGCACGCAACAGCCAACCACAAACACACGACACCACACAACAGAACACTTTAGACACAAACACAGTACCAAAAACATCAAGCTAACACCACCAGACATATAAACACATTAAAGACAGCAAACACACCAACACATAACTGCGCTACTAAACTCGACATATCACACCATCCACATCAAAAAACACACACTGACCATACACACCCCGCCCACCACCCCAACCCACACACACAAACACGCACACACGCAACAGCAACGCACACACACACACAGACATACACAGACACACACACACAAACACACAACACACACACATACGCACACACACACACACACACACACAAAACACACAAACACACACACACTCACTCACACACACACAACACAAACACACACACACACACCACACACACACACACACACACACAACACACACACACACACACACACACACACGCACGCACCACACACACACACACACACACACACACACACACACATATACATATATACATGAGCAAATACATAACAAAAAATGACGATAACAATAACAACCGCAACCAGAAAGATACAAGCATAGAATAAAAACGCGTATCTTATTCACACTCCCCCCCCCCTACATCCACTCACCCACGCCCACACACCCCACAACTTCACCCCCCCCCCTACACACACACACAGCCAACAATAAAATCCCGGTCAGTCAGTCTGTCTCATTATCAGTTGACATTGACAAGTGCAGCTAGGTTACCGCACACTGTCGTCATATGTTTTATGTATGCCTTCAGCCACAGAGAGCCCCTGACAACAGTACCAATCATCCACTGCAAACAGAGGTCCTAAGTCTCTGAACATGGAATACGGCTGCCCAAGCGGCAGGGTAGTCAGCGACTGCGATATCGTCCATCCTATGAACTATATAAGGAGTTTGGAGTTTGTTCAAGAGAGATTCGCTGCACACGGTCAATTCCATATACGCTCTATCCAAAATCTGTCATCAATTATTCAGCAGACATCCTGAAGCTGTATGCAAAACCCTGAGCACTGGCAAATAAACACACAAAACAATAAAAAAGAAAAGAAACCAACACACACACATAACAAACAAACACACAAAGACACAAACAAACATAAGAGAAAGACACAAACAAGCAAACATAAACAGACACACAAAGAAAGAAACACACAAAGAAACCAACACACAAACAAACAAAAAAGAATCAACACACACATGAACAACACCAAGAAACAAACACAAAAAAACACAAACAAACAAAAAAGAAACCAACACAGCATGAACAAACCACAAGAAACAAATAC
>CM060309.1:7739486-7749486 GCA_030674185.1 Monoplex corrugatus | reverse complement strand
AAGAAGAAGAAGAAAACGAAGAAGAACAAGAAACAAGAAAGAAGAAAAGAAAAAAAAAGGTGGACAGGAACAGAGACCTGGCCTGACCAGCAGCTGATGTTAAGAGCGTGGTTTACTTACCTTGGGAGAATCTGAACGCGGCACGAATCATATCCAAGTGGGAGGAAAGCTCCACATAGAGGCTGGAGCGGAGAGAGAGAAGAAGGAAGAAGGACCGAGGGAAAAGGCAACAGAGACCAGGCAGGCAGTCAGACTCGGTCCCAACCCTGGTCGGTTGGCGATGGCACACGCACGCACGCACGCACCCACAAATGCACGAACAATGAGAGAGAGAGAGAGAGAGAGAGAGAGAGAGAGAGAGAGAAAGAGAGAGAGAGAAAGAGAGAGAGAGAAAGAGAGAGAGAGAGTGTGTGTGTGTGTGTGTTTTAGTATCGAGTGTGTGTGTGTGTGTGTGTGTGTGTGTGTGTGTGAGAGAGAGAGAGAGAGAGAGAGAGAGAGAGAGAGTGAGAGAGAGAGAGTATCGAGTGTTTTAGTATCGAGTGTATGTTTGTGTGTGTGTGAGAGAGAGAGAGAGAGAGAGAGAGAGAGAGGGAGGGAGAGAGAGAAAGAAAGAGAGAGAGAAAGAGAGAGTATCGAGTGTTTTAGTATCGAGTGTGTGTGAGAGAGAGAGAGGGAGGGAGAGAGAGAAAGAAAGAGAGAGAGAAAGAGAGTATCGAGTGTTTTAGTATCGAGTGTGTGTGTGTGTGTGTGTGTGTGTGTGTGTGTGTGTGTGTGTGTGTGTGTGTGTGTGTGTGTGTGTGTATGTGTGTGTGTGTGTGTGTGTGTGTGTGTGTGTTTGAGTATCGAGTGTTTGAGTATCGAGTGCATGTGTGTGTGTGTGTGAGTGTTTGTATGTGAGTGCGGGCGTACGTGCGAGCGACTGTGTGTGTGTGTGCGAGCGTAAGTGCGTGCGTGCGTGCGAGCATACGTATGTGTGTGTGTGTGTGTGTGTGTGTGTGTGTGTGTGTGTGTGTGTGTGTGTGTGTGTGTGTGTGTGTGTGTGTGTGTGTGTGAGTGTAGTGTAGTGTAGTGCGTGTACGTATGTGCGTGTGTGTGACTGCGTGCGTGCGAGTGTGCGTGCGTGTGTGTGTGTGTCTGCCAGACTTTAAATCCCGCTACCGTCGTCGTCGTCGTGGTTGTCCCCCGCCGCAGTCAGTCACCGAGCCAGTCCCGTCCGTGGACCCCACCCCCCCCCCCCCTCACGCCGCTACGCTTCACTTCCACGCCATGTACCCGCCCACCTCTGTGTCCCCCCACACCCCACACCCCCCATCCTATCCCTACCCTACCCTACCCTACCCTACCCTGTCACATCCATTCTCCTTCTCTCTCTCTCTCTCTCTCTCTCTCTCTCTCTCTCTCTCTCTCTCTCTCTCTGTGTGTGGGTGTGTGTTTTCTGTGTCTTTCTCTGTCTCTGTCTTTGTTTGTCTGTCTGTCTCTCTATCTGTCTGTCTCTCTGTCTCTGTCTCTCTATCTGTCTTATGTCTCTCCCTCTCTCTCCCTCTCTCGTTCTTCTCACTCTCTCCTTCTCTCTGTCCTCTCTCTCTCTCTCTCTCTCTCTCTCTCTCCCGCTCTCTCTCTCTCCCGCTCTCTCTCTCTCTTCCCTCTCTCTCCTCTCACTCTCTCCCTCTCTCTCCTCTCTCTCTCCTCTTTCTCCCCCCTCTCTCTCTCTTCTTTCTCTCTCTCTCTGTGTCTTATGTCTCTGTCTCTGTCTCTATCTCCCTCTCCTCTCTATCTCCCTCTCTCTCTCGTTCTTCTCACTCTCTCCTTCTCTCTGTCTCTCTCTCTCTCTCCCCTCTCTCTCTCCTCTCTCTCTCTCTCTCCTCTCTCTCTCTCCCTCTCTCTCTCTCCCTCTTTCTCCCCCCCTTCTCTCTCTCTCTTTCTCTCTCTTCCCCCTCACAATTTCAATTCGATCCCGACCCTCTCTGTCCCCGATCTCTTGCATTCGACAATTCTCTTTCTGTCTCTGTCTGTCTCTCTCTCTCTCTCTGTTCTCTCTGTCTCTGTCTGTCTGTGTGTTCTCTGTCTTTCTGTCTTTGTCTCTCTAAACGGTCTGTCTTTGTCTCTGTCTCTTTGTCTGTATGTCTGTCTGTATGTATGTCTGTCTGTCTGTCTCTCTTTCTCTCTCTTCTTTCTCTCCCTCTGTGTCTCATTGTCTCTCCCCCCTCTCTCTCTCCTTCTCTCTCTGTCCCTCTCTCTCTCTGTTGCACTCTCTATCTCTCTCTCTCTGTTCTCTCCTCTCTGTCCCTCTCTGTCTGTCTGTCTGTCGCTCTCTCGCTCTTTCTCTCCCTCTTCGTTCTTTCCCTCTCTGTCTCTCTGTATCTCCCCTCTCTCCCTCCCTGTCTCTCTCTGTACCTCTCTCTGTGTCGCTCTCTCTCTCTTTCTCTGTTGCTCTCTCTCTCTCTCTCTCTCTGTGTCGCTCTCTGTCTGTCTGTCTCTGTTTGTCTCTCTCTCTCTCTGTGCCCTCTCTCTCTCTTTGTCGCTCTCTCTCTGTTGCTCTTTCTCTGTCACTCTCTCTCTCTTCTCTCTGTCCCTCTCTGTCTGTCTGTCTCTTTCCGTCTCTCTCCTCCCCCTTCCCTCTCTCTGTCGTCTGTCTCTCTTCTCTCTCTTTCTGTCTCTCTTTCTCCCCCCTCTCTCTCTCTTCTCTCTCTCTCTCTCTTTTCTCTCTCCCTCTCTGTACTGTCTCTCTCTTCTCTTTCTCTCTCCCCACTCAATCTCTCTTCCTCTCTCTCTCTCTGTCCCCTCTCTCTCTCTCTTCTTTTTCAATATGCTTATTAATATGTGTAGAGAAGCAGGGACTATCTGTAAGACAGGTCCAAAGGGACATAATGCTAATATCGTTGAGTGATGAAGTGTTTTCAATCCTAGCCTCTCTCTGTCTCTGTCTGTCTGTCTGTCTGTCTGTGTATTTGTCTGTCTGTCTATCTGTCTGTCTCTCTCTCTCCCTCCCCTCTCTCTCTCTCTCTCCTTCTCCCTCCCTCTCTGTTCCTGTCTGTCTGTCTATCTATCTATCTATCTACCTGTCTGTCTGTCTTTCTATCTCTCTATCTATCTCTGTCTGTCTGTCTGTCTCTTTCTTTCTCTCTCTCTCTCTCTCTCTCTCTCTCTCTCTCTCCTCTCCTTCCCTCCTTCCCCCCACCCCCCTCTCTCTCTCTTTGTCCCTCTCTTCCACTCTCCCTCTCTACCAGTCTTTTTCTCCCCCTCTCTCTCCCCCTCTATCTCTGCTCCTCTCTCTCCCTTCTCTCTTTTTCCCTTTCTATCTCTCTCCCCGCCTCTCTCTCCCTCTCTCTCTTTCTCCCCTCTCTCTCTCTCTCTCTCGCCCTTCTCTTTTCTCCCCCTCTCTCTCCCACTCTCTCTCTCTCCTCTCTCTCTACTCCTTTCTCTCTCGCAATCCCTCTCACTCTCTCCTACTCTGTCCTCTCCCTCTCTCTCTCCCACTCTGTCCTCTCTCCATCCCTCCTCTCCCCCCCCCTCCGCTCTCTCGCCCCTCTCTCTCTCCCTTTCCCTCTCCCCCTTCTCTGTCTTCCTTTCCTCCCTCTCCAGTTCACAGAAAAGAGATTTAAACATAATTTATCTGAAAAAAATTAGCGCACAGTAGACTAACTATAGAGAATTATTCAACCGAAAACTAGAGGAGTAAACAAAAAAAACCCAAAAAGGTGATTATGCACAATAGTAAATACAATGCAAGGACATGCCCCAGTGTCCAGTTCCAGCCCGTGACACAACTTGCCTGTTGGCTGTTCATCTTAACCCTTTGACATCCGCTCCTTGTCCACCACCATCCTGCATCGTCAACCATGAAAGCAAAAGAAAAATTTAACCCTTTGACTCCCTCACCCTATCCACCAGCTTCCTGCAAAAAGTTGGTGGATTGGGTAAGGGTGATTCCCTCGCTCTATCCACCAGCTTCCTGTAAGAAGTTTGTAGATTGGGTAAGGGTGACTCTCTCGCTCTATCCACCAGCTTCCTGCAAAAAGTTGGTGGATAAGGTAAGAGTGACTCCCTCGCTCTATCCACCAGCTTCCTGCAAAAAGTTGGTGGATAAGGTAAGAGTGACTCCCTCGCTCTATCCACCAGCTTCCTGCAAAAAGTTGGTGGATAAGGTAAGAGTGACTCCCTCGCTCTATCCACCAGCTTCCTGTAAAATGTTGGTGGATAGGGTAAGACTGACTCCCTCGCTCTATCCACCAGCTTGCTGCAGGAAGCTGATGGATAGGGTGAGGGAGTCAAGGTGTTATTTGCACTTCTCTCTTTCTGTCCGATCACATATTTCGATTGTCCTCTGCAGTGGTGATGCCTGCACGTGCAACCTGTCGCCCGGCACAGCGATTTGTAGCTGTCTCTTCCCAGTTTAGTTTCAGTTTCAGTTTCTGAATATGACGTCTCCGCGCTCGGGATGAATTCCATATGCACTATAATCACAGGTGCCATGCGATGGAGAAAATCCAAAACGATCACGGCACAAGCCTTAAGCCTGCACATAAACCCATGAGCTGGCCAGGTCCTGAGGTCCTACCTAGATAGTTCAAACTTTTCCCGGTACCAGCACCACGAGGGCGGAGCCCATCACCTCTCTCTCGATTCGAATTCTTTTTTTTTTTTTTTTAACCAAGACGTCAGAAAAACAAAAAGGCTAATTGGTCTTCAAGGGGCGGGACCTGGAAAATCAGCCTATCTCTCCAATATTTTATACCAAGGCAGCGGGCAATGCCCTGCTCTTCACGATTTTCAACTGCCGTGGGATCTATAGCGTGCGCAGGCAGAGGGCACACGGGTTCGACTCGTTTTTCTTCTCCTTCCGAAGGACTAGATGTTCAGTTCGATTTTCCGTTCAAACTGGGGAGAAAAGTCAAGGCCAGAGAGAGAGAGAAAGAGAGAGAGAGAGAGAGAGAGAGAGAGAGAGAGAGACAGACAGACAGACAGAGACAGAGACTAACAGACAGAGACAGAGACTGATGTACAATAGGTTGTGTCCCTTGGCAAAAGGGACGTAACCCCTGATACGCTGCTGTTGTACAATGGGTTGTATCCCTTGATATAAGGACGTAACCCTTGATACGTTGCTGTTGTACAATGAGTTGTACCCCTTGGCATAAGGGACGTAACCCTGATACATTGATGTTGTACAACGGGTTGTATTCCTTGGCATAAGGGACGTAACACCCACGTTGCTATTCTACAAGGTTGTACCTATGGCATAAGGGCTAATACCCATATTGTGTTGTACAATGTTGTACCTCTATGGCAAAAGGACCTACGAGGCTAATCCCTGATATGTTGATGTTGTACAATTAGTTGTACCCTTGGCAAAATGGACCTAACGGCTATTGTAATAAATTGCATCAGGTAAAAGCATCTCTCTGGATATGCTACTGAATTTTTTGTTGTTGTCCACCTTGTTTTATTTTCACACTTCGGGCTAAATTTCTTTTGTATATTTTTTTTCTTTTTTTCTTTTTTTTTTCTTTCTTTTTTTTTTGTTTTTTTTTTTTTTGTCTGCTATTGTTGCTGTTGTCTTTTTGTCTTCTCCCCCCTCCCCACACTTCCATCTCCCCCCCCCTTTTTTTTTTTCAGCGCGTCCCACGATTAGTTACCGATAACAAATTAGCTGATGCAGTTTTTTTTTTAACAGAATCAATGCCGCTTGGGCGACAATATTCCCCCATCAGTCTTATTACAAGCTGTTGCCTAATTCATGCTGTTTCCTGTTCTACCCAAATCATCATGTTAGCAATGGTAAATGCCCATTAGAACCTCTCTCTCTCTCTCTCTCTCTCTCTCTCTCTCTCTCTCTCTCTCTCTTCTCTCTCTCTCTCTCTCTTTCTCTCTCTCTCTCTGTGTCCTTCTCTCTCTCTCTCTGCTTCTCTCTCTCTCTCTCTCTGCTTTTCTCTCTCTCTGTCTCTCTCTCTCTTTGTCCTTCACTCTCTCGCTCTCTCTCTCTCTCCCTTCCTTTGTCCCTCCCTCTCTCTCTCCTTGTCTATTTGTCTCTCTCTGTCTCTCCTTGTCTGTCTGTCACTCTTTCTCTCTCTTTCTCTGTCCACCTCTCTCTCTTTCTCTCTCTTTGACCCTCTCTCTCTCTCTCTCTGTCCCTCTCTCTCGCTCTCTCTCTCTGCCCCTCCTCTCTCTCTCTGTGTCCTTCTCTGTCGCTCTCTCTATCCCTATCTCTGTCTGTGTGTCTATCTCTCTGTCCCTCCCTCCATCCCTCTCTCTCTCTCTCTGTTTCTCTCTCTCCCAGTCTCCCACGTCAACACGCGTGCACACCTCAGTGCCTAAACTTTCTTTGTGTATAAACGCATGCAGAATATCAAACGCGCACGTTAAAGATCCTTCCAGTTATGTTAGTGGCTAGCTCATGGAAATATGAAAACAGCGGGCATGCAAGCAGCAGTAAGTTTGGAGAAAAGGCTTTTAGCAAATAACTTTCACTGTTAGAACTTAAACTCTCTCTCTGTCTCTGTCTCTCTCTCTCTCTCTCTCTTCTCTCCTCTCTCTCTGTCCGTCTCTTCCTCTCTTGTCTCTCTCTTCCTCTTCTCTTCTCTCTGTCTTCTTCTGTCTGCTCTCTCTTCTCTCTCTTCTTTCTCTCTGTCCTCTCTTCCTCTCTCTCTGTCTCTGTCTCTCTCTGTCTCTGTCTCTCTTGTCTGTCTCTCTCTCTTCTCTCTCTCTCTGTCTCTGTCTCTCTCTGTCTGTCTCTGTCTTTCTCTCTGTCTCTCTCTCTATCCCTCTCTCTCTCTCTGTCTCTCTCTCTGTCTCTCTCTCTTCCCTCTCTGTCCTTCTGTCTGTCTCTGTTCTCTCTCTATCCCCTCTCTCTCTCTCTGTGTCCTGTCTGTCTCTGTCTTTCTCTCTGTCTCTGTCTCTCTCACTCTGTCTCTCTCTGTCTCTCTCTGTCTCTGTCTCTCTCTCCTCTCTCTCTTTCTCGCTCCTTCCCTCTCTCTCTCTCTCTCTTCTTTCTTTCTGTAATTGTTAAAAATATTAGCTACAGGCGTAACAATGTGTCCCACTTTGTTACGAACTTTTGCCCATGATCGTGTAACGGCGCTTACATATGATACAAAATGCAGTGTGTTTGTCTCTGATCAAAACGCCTTACGTTCTGTCACAACCAAGTCTCACTTCCATTTTGTTTTAGCAGTGTCTGTCATCAATATCTATGGATGGATCACTCCAAAACGTTATACACTATTGCACTACATTTAGTGTCTGTGATGCAACAACAACAACAACAACAAAAATTGCTCTAAACTGAATCGACAAATTCCGGCGCCTCGCATTCTGTCTCAGCCAAGTTTCATTTTCACCTTTTCAGCCTCTGTCATCAATTCTAGTGCATGGATAATTCTAGCACCTTAAATAATATTCTACTACATTTAGAATGTGCAACAGTGTTGCTATATCCGTTTATTAACTCAACAGATCTACAAAGGTTTTGTTCCAAAGCTGAATCGACAAATTTTGATGTCATCCATCTCGCGCTGTCTTTTATTTACGGCATCAATCTTCGAACTGATGTATCGCAATGTTACATTGTAACTGCGTAGTACTCAGAAACCTTGCCTTCGTTCTACAGTAGTCGTAAACGTGAAGACCTACAGTATGTGGATAGTTGTAAATATGAAGACATACAGTATGTGGATAGTTGTAAACGTGAAGACATACAGTATGTGGATAGTTATAAATGTGAAGACCTACAGCATGTGGATAGTTGTAAATATGAAGACCTACAGTATGTGGATATATGTAAACGTGAAGACCTACAGTATGTGGATAGTTGTAAATATGAAGACCTACAGTATGTGGATAGTGTAAATATGAAGACATACAGTATGTAGATAGATGTAAACGTGAAGACCTACAGTATGTGGATAGATGTAAACGTGAAGACATACAGTATGTGGATAATTGTAAATATGAAGACATACAGTATGTGGATAATTGTAAATATGAAGACATACAGTATGTGGATAGATGTAAACGTGAAGACATACAGTATGTGGATAGTTGTAAATATGAAGACATACAGTATGTGGATAATTGTAAATATGAAGACATACAGTATGTGGATAATTGTAAATATAAAGACCTACAGTATGTGGATAGTTGTAAATGTCAAGACCTACAGTATGTGGATAATTGTAAATATGAAGATCTACAGTATGTGAATAATTGTAAATAGGAAGACATACAGTATGTGGATAGTTATAAATGTGAAGACCTACAGTATGTGGATAGTTGTAAATATGAAGACATACAGTATGTGGATAGTTGTAAATATGAAGACATGCATTATGTGGATAGTTGTAAATATGAAGACATACAGTATGTGGATAGTTGTAAATATGAAGACATACAGTATGTGGAAGTTGTAAATATGAAGACATACAGTATGTGGATAGTTGTAAATATGAAGACATACAGTATGTGGATAGTTGTAAACGTGAAGTCTACAGTGTGTGGATAGTTGTAAATATGAAGACATACAGTATGTGGATAGTTGTAAACGTGAAGTCTACAGTATGTGGATAGTTGTAAATATGAAGACAAACAGTATGTGGATAGTTTAAACGTGAAGACATACAGTATGTGGATAGTTATAAACGTGAAGACCTACAGTATGTGGATAGTTATAACGTGAAGACCTACAGTATGTCATATTCATCATCATATCATCATCATCATCATCTCATCATCATCATCATCATCATATGCCCTGCGCATGGCGTTGGCTATCATAGCCCTCCTCACGAATCTATCCCTGTCGCTGCAAATGCATCTCCACCCTCTCTGTCTTCAGCCACCCTGCAATTCCGTCCAATATTTTTCCCTGGGTCTACCTAATGTTTTCTTTCCCTCCAGATTTCCTGTTCTGACCAGGTGCTCTAATTCCCCTTTCCTTTACAGTGTGTAGATAAGCGAACGTCCCAGATAACAGCGTGCACGCCTACACTGGTAAAGGGGACCACTACGCATCTGATGATGCTAGACCGTTCAATCTTCTTATTGAATTCAGATTCATATTGCTTATAGCCCAGCCGACTACTAGAGCTATATCAGTGCTGACAGGGAGCTAGAAGATAGAGTGAGAGAGTCAAAGGGTTAAGTTTTTTGCAGCTGGTAGCTAAAGTGTGGGAGTTATAGCGTTTTTGTGCTCTGTCTTCTCTCTCTGCCTATCTATCTATCTTTCTCTCTTTCCCTCCCTCTCTCTCTCTGCCTCTTCTCTCTCTCTCTCTCTCTCTCTCTCTCTTGTCTCTGTCTTTGTCTCTGTCCCTCTCTGTGCTTCTGTCTGTCTCTCTCTCTCTTTCTCTCTCTTCATTCTCCCCTCTTTCTCTGTCCTTCTCTCTCTGTCTGTCTTCTCTCCCTCCCGCTCTCTCATCTCTCTCCCTGTCTGTTTCTCTTCTCCCCCCCTCTCTCTCTCTCCTTTCTCTCTCTTTCTCTACATCTCTGTCCCTTCCTCTCTCCACTTCCCTCTATCTCGTCCTCCCTCAAAAGAAAGAAAGAAAGAAGAAAGGAAGGAAAGAAAGAAAAAAGACAGAAAGAAACAAACAAGCGAACGTAAGTATGGCATAAGTAATTGTATGGAAATTGTCGACAAATTGCCAAATGTGCACGAGAAGTCAATGTGGTGTGTGTGTGTGTGTGTGTGTGTGTGTGTGTGTGTGTGTGTGGTGTGCGTGCGTGCGTGCATGTGTGTGTTGTGGTGTGTCTGTGTCTGTGTGTGTCTGTGTGTATGTGTTGTGTGTGTGTGTGTGGGTGTGTGTGTGTGTGTGCGTGCGTGCGTGCGTGCGTGCGTGCGTGTGTGTGTGTGTTGTGTCTGTGTGTGTCTGTGTGTATATATGTGTGTGTGTGTGTGTGTGTGCATGCGTGCGCTGTGATGATAATGTGTATAATGGGTGTGCATATATAGAGGTGTGTGTGTGTGTGTGTGTGTGTGTGTGTGTGTGTGTGTGTGTGTGTGTGTGTGTGT
>CM060309.1:7726986-7736986 GCA_030674185.1 Monoplex corrugatus | reverse complement strand
TTCTCCTCTCCTGGCACAACTTCACTGGCTCCCTGTATCAAAGCGCATACAGTACAAACTAGACACCATGTGCTACAAAAGCCTCAATAACGCAGCCCCCGATTACCTGTCAAGCCTACTTGAGATCTATCTTCCCTCACGTACCCTCCGCTCTGCCTCCGATCCTCTGACTTTTCGCTTTCCACGCACTAAGCTCAATACCTATGGTCCACGAGCCTTCTCTGTTTCTGGTCCACTCTCCTGGAACAAACTTCCTCTCTCAGTCCGTCAGCAACCTACTTTTGTCTCCTTCAAGTCCGCTCTCAAAACTCACCTTTTCTCCTCTGCATAAAATCCTGACCTCACTCAACCCCCTCTGTAGCCTGTCTCCGCTCGGAGTGGAATCACACTGTAATATATACATGTATTTGCATATAATATGCTCTCTATAATTTTCCATTGCTTTTATTTTTTTTCCCCATTTATAGCCATGTGTGAGTGTGTGTGTGCATGTGCGTGCCCGCGTGCGTATGTGTATGTTCAGCGCTTAGATTTGATTTCAATCAAGATTTTGCGCCATATAAATATTGTAATTATTATTATCATTATTATTATTATGTATCTAAATGAGGGGACTCGGAATTCACAGAACCAGACCGTTCTATGATGAAGTCCTACCAGGGCTGAAAAGACTCGCGAAGGTCAAAGTTTTCCCATAAACTGAGAGACCATCAGAAGCAAGATGTTGAAAACACTGCTTCTCTTGGGGCCAGCGTGATAAAGACGGTGTCCACATCTTCTTCCTTGCTGCTTGATCTTCCCCGTTGGTAGGCTTACATCATCATCATCATCATCATCATCATCATCATCATCATCATCATCGTCGTCGTCGTCGTCGTCGTCATGTGCCCTGCCAAATGGCGTTGGCGATCATGACCCTCCACGCGAATCTATCCCCTGTCGCTGCAAGTACATCTCCCACCCTCTCTGTCCTCAGCCACACTGCTAGTCCGTCTAATATTTTCTCCCTGGGTCTACCTGGCGCTCTCTTTCCCTCCAATTTTCCTGTTGTGACCAGGTGCTCTAATTCCCCTTTCCTCATAATATGTCCTATAAATGTTGCTTGTCTTTTCCTAATCTTCTTTATTAATGATCTTCTTGTGTCTGCCTCCTTCAAGACTGTCTCATTCTTTGCTGTCCATGGAACTCTCAACATTCTTCTTAGAAACCACATTTCAGTTGCCTCAATTCTGTTCGACTCTGCGTGTTGACTGTCCACGCCTCGTATCCCTACAACAGATCGGTTCTATATAACATTCAAGAACTCTCTTCCTGATGTTAATTGATAGGCATTTGTTGGTAAGAATGCTTTTCATCTTCTTGAATGCTGCTTTGGTTTGGCCGATTCTGCTGGCTATTTCTGATGTGCATCTACTGTCTGGTTAGATATCTGTAGGCCTACATATTTTGCTGAACTACATATTACCGCCTGAGACGTGGATAGGGTGGGAGAGGGGAGGGGAGTAACAATCTCGGATCGTCACCTATGGACAAATCCCTTTTAAGGCTACTGATGCGTGCAGCGCCGCGCTCTTCAGAAAAGGCAATAAATAAAAAGATCATAAGCATGGCTTAACCATAGTATTTTCTTTTCAGGCACAGTAAAACAAAACAAACAAAAAAGAAAAGAAAAGAAAAAGGAAAAACAAAGAAAAAGAAAGAAGAAAAAGAAAAAAGCACGACCGATAATATTGAAACATTTCAGGTTCAGCGAGTCAGTGTGGTCCAGGGTAAGGTACAGACCCCAGGACGTGGTCCACGCCTGGATGACTACCAAGGGCTGCCAAAGTCGCCAGTCTAAGGACCCCCTGCAGACCCCCTCCGCCATGTCTTGCTCTTTTAGTCACCTCCCCTCACTATCACCGTATCGCCTGGCAGGGACAGTGGATGACACCTTTTCCTAAGTACTTGAATTTCCTCGGCGTCGGAGTCTGTCAGGCAGAAAACTGAATGCATTAGTCCTGAAAAGCCGTCAGGTCCTATCTTCTTTCAGAGTCGTCAATGTGCCAAGTTTTAATGGCGCCCGAATGCCGTTCAGGCAGCCAAGCCGGTCTTTAGGCGCCTAGCAGGTTAAGGGCGGGAGGGGGGGTGGGGTGGGGGTAGGTTGTGGGAGGAGAAGAAGGAGGGGAGTGGAGGGGTGGGGGTGCCTGGTAGGAGGGTAACGGGGACGGCGGGGAGTCAGAAGGGAGACTTACAGCTCAATGACAAAAGGATCGTGTTTCGATGATGCATTTTCGCATGCAAACTTAATCCCCTCGATCCAAATCAACGCCCCAAGCTTGCACCCCACCACTCTCCACCTCCCCCATCCCCGAATTTCTCCCCCCCCCTTACCACCCCCCAACCACCACAAGCAAATCACCACAATGGCTCTGTTTAAACCACACAATCGTTGGCAGACTGTGGCCGCCTCAGTGGCGTTGCTTGCCCAAGCTGTGACGAGGGCCTTAATCCACTGGAGGACGGTTTTTTATGTCCGCCAATTGGCGGTCTCAATCGAGGATCTGTCATCCGTTGAGGGACATTCATCAAAATAACGGCGGCCATTGAAAAACATTTTGAAAATATTTAGGCTCCATTTCTCGGGAATGGCGGAAAGGAGAGAAGAGGCGGGAGCGGAAGGGAATCGGCGAGGGAGCGGGGAACGCGCGGGGCGCAGGGACATATTTCAAGTCGACCGCCATCAAAATGGAGAAGGGACGCGTGATTTCCCTCCCTTTTTCCCCATCGTGGCCATAAACACCCTCGTTTTCAAATGATCGTGCGCGACACGATATATTCATAAGCCACACGCAACTCAAATCATTTGCATATGGTAAACGATTGGACGTTATGTCTTTTTTTTTTTTTACTGGCGACAAGGCTAATATTTGATATCAACACAAACTTTTTGTTGTTTTTTGTTTTCGTGTCTTTGTTTCTGGCTCAGATACAAGTGTGCATGTTGTGTGTGTGTGTGCAGCCTGCACGTGGCTCTGTGCCAACTGTGTGTAATACGTCTGTCTGTCACAAGAGGGAGTTGCACGCATATTGCATGATTTGAATGGGCTCTAGGGCCTATACTGTTGATCCCCAAACTGAAAAAAATGTTTCAGCCTTGGTTTCTCGGTTCAGACTGTACGTAGACAAATCTTTGTCGACCGTTATTTACTGTTACTGTTATTTTTGTTTAAAGCCCAGCCGACTGCGTTGAGCCAGATCAGGGCTATGACCGCTTCAAAACACAAAACTTCAACAGGAAAAGAAAAGAAAACTAAATACATATATCCACGCATTCGTGCACATAATCTAAAGAAAAGAAAAGAAAACTAAGCGCACATATCAATGCATTCGCGCACATAATCTAAGGATATGCCCCTGGTGTTGACCACTCCGTCCAATTTATCGCACAAGGGATTTAAAAAAGACACCTATCGACCGATTTTCAGTCACACTTTAATACACAAAGAAAATGCAAGTGTACCATTTCATGGAAATATAGTCCACCATCATAACATGACGTTAGGGGTTAAAAGGCAGCTGTTGCTCTACTCAAATTTTACATTGAAATGACAGTAACTGTAAAGTGTGTTTAAACATTCAGAAGATCTGCACACACAAGAAAACAACAACAAAAATGAAAAGACAATGACTATGGCTAAAACAAAAGCTGACTTTTCGACTGTTTACTCACTTATTTGTTTGTTTTTAACGCAAACCAGACAATCTCACTTTAAGTGTTGAGAAACACTTTATAGAAGAGCAACGTTTTTCGAATTTGCAGATTCTGCGTCAACCAGATCCTTGTCATCAATACAGTGGTACGGCAGTCGCTGGAACAGAACTGCTCTCTTTTTGTAGCAACTCTACTAACCTTGAGAAAGCATTTGATACAATACACCCTCTATCACTCGGTAAATTATTATACATATGTGGCTTTTCAAATAATAAACCTCTAAAAGGTCAACATATGAAAGACACGTCAACCAGATCTGTATGAGACACCGCTGTCAACAAGCTCAGGGGTCTAAAATCAAAATAGGTGTTAAGCAGGGTTTGCACTAACCTGCACCTTCTCTTCTTTGTTGTCATTCACAAAGTGTTGAGTAAGACGATATGTGACCAGACTAGGAAAATGGTCTGTGGCCTCATCGAACAACATAAGGACAATTATCTTGCAGATGAAACGCATCCGCTCTCACATAAAATGAAGGACATGCAAAAATTAAAAGGAACTGATTCCACATCGGAATCAGAAGGCCTCAAAATCCATATGGGAATAGACTAAGGTCATTAAATTGAAGATCAAGGTCAGAAATAAAATCACAGGCAGACAAGAGAAGACTAAACAAACTGAGAACTTTAAATATGAGGGAAGTATCATCTTCAAAGACAACACTATGCAGACAAAAATCTGCAACAATGTAATGGCAGCCTACACATTCAACACACAAGAAGTCTTCCATCATTCTCATCAGCATCAATCCAATGTCTATTCAGTCCTAATCTACGCTTGAGAGACATGGTGAATTCTCTGCAAGATCGAAAGTCTTCTACAAGACTTTCAAGGAAGATGCCAATGACATATCCTGAACATTACGTAAGAGCACCACATCACCTTGAAAGGAGGAAGTCAAATAGTTTGACATCAGCAGCACTGTCAACCAGATGAAGAAATGGAGATATCACACACACACACACACACACACACACACACACACACACACACACACACACACACACACACACACACACACACACACATACACACACACACACACACACTTATAGTGAAAAGACGTTAAATTAAAGAACGAACGAACATACACACACACACACACACGCACGCACACAGAGTAAGCGCACACGTACACACACACACACACACACACACACACACACACACACACACACACACACACATACACACACACACACACACCAGCATACAGTCATTATTGACATATGAATGAAATTCAATTTCGATATTCTTCGTCCATTTGTTTGCTTTGTTTGTTTGTCTTTTCTTCGAAAATGTTGTACGCTCGTGTTGTTTTCTGTTGTGATATTTACCTAACTACACCTCTTTACCGGTAATATTTCAATATATGTCTATACTGCAGTGAATGCTTGTTTATCATATCTACTGGTTATGTATTGTATACATTTCAATATGCTTGTAAATGTTTTGTATGATGTATCCGAAAATGATCAAAATCAAAGAAAAATATGAATTTTTCTTTTTCTCTTCTTCTTTTTAGTATGATTTCAAACGCAAAAGCACATCCCTCTTTCTATCAAACACTTCCTCCTGAATTGTTACATCTTTTTTACCATATGCATTATTTCCCCTCATTTTGAGTTATTGCATGTATCTCCTCTCATGGCACAACTTCACTGGTTCCCTGTATCAAAGCGCATACAGTACAAACTAGACACCATGTGCTACAAAAGCCTCAATAACGCAGCCCCCGATTACCTGTCAAGCCTACTTGAGATCTATGTTCCCTCACGTACCCTCCGCTCTGCCTCCGATCCTCTGACTTTTCGCTTTCCACGCACTAAGTTCAATACCTATGGTCCACGAGCCTTCTCTGTTTCTGGTCCACTCTCCTGGAACAAACTTCCTCTCTCAGTCCGTCAGCAACCTACTTTTGTCTCCTTCAAGTCCGCTCTCAAAACTCACCTTTTCTCCTCTGCATAAAATCCTGACCTCACTCAATCCCCTCTGCAGCCTGTCTCCACTCGGAGGGGAATCACATTGTAATATATAATTGTATATAATATGCTCTCTATAATTTTCCATTGCTTTTATTCTTTCTCCCCATTTATAGCCGTGTGCGTGTGCGTGTGCGTGTGTGTGTGTGTGTGTGTGTGTGTGCGTGCGTGCGTGCGTGCGTGCGTGCGTGCGTGCGTGCGTGTGTGTCTGTTTTAGCGCTTAGATTTGATTTTATCAAGATTTTGCGCTATATAAAATATTGTATATTATTATTATATTACCTAGTGTGTGTGTCCTGACATTTGTATATTTTTTTCTTTTCATTTTTGTACTCTATCAGAGATCCAGATATCGAAACCGGTAGGCGTTTTTTCGTTTTTGTCGTTAAGTAAATGCTGTTCTGATTTAGTTCGTTTTTGTCGTTATGTGAATAGTGTTCTACTTTTGTTTGTTTTCATCGTTATGTGAATAGTGTTCTATTTTTGTTTGTTTTTATCGTTATGTGAATAGTGTTCTACTTTTGTTTGTTTTCATCGTTATGTGAATAGTGTTCTACTTTTGTTTTTATCGTTATGTGAATAGTGTTCTACTTTTGTTTTTATCGTTATGTGAATAGTGTTCTACTTTTGTTTTTATCGTTATGTGAATAGTGTTCTACTTTTGTTTGTTTTCATCGTTATGTGAATAGTGTTCTACTTTTGTTTTTATCGTTATGTGAATAGTGTTCTACTTTTGTTTTTATCGTTATGTGAATAGTGTTCTACTTTTGTTTTTATCGTTATGTGAATAGTGTTCTACTTTTGTTTTTATCGTTATGTGAATAGTGTTCTACTTTTGTTTTTATCGTTATGTGAATAGTGTTCTACTTTTGTTTTTATCGTTATGTGAATAGTGTTCTACTTTTGTTTTTATCGTTATGTGAATAGTGTTCTACTTTTGTTTTTATCGTTATGTGAATAGTGTTCTACTTTTGTTTGTTTTTATCGTTATGTGAATAGTGTTCTATTTTTGTTTTTTTTCATCGTTATGTGAATAGTGTTCTACTTTTGTTTGTTTTTATCGTTATGTGAATAGTGTTCTATTTTTGTTTTTATCGTTATGTGAATAGTGTTCTATTTTTGTTTTTATCGTTATGTGAATAGTGTTCTATTTTTGTTTTTATCGTTATGTGAATAGTGTTCTACTTTTGTTTGTTTTTATCGTTATGTGAATAGTGTTCTACTTTTGTTCGTTTTTGTAGTTAAGTGAATGGTGTTCCAGTTTTGTTCGTTTTCTTTTTCATCTTCGTTAAGTGCATAGTGTTCTAATTTTGTTCGTTTTTGTCGTTAATTGAATAGTGTTCTAGTTTTGTGCAAAGGTGAGTACAGTATATTTCATTTTCATCACCAATGAAAAAGACTGACCAAAAAGGAAGAAGAAGAAGAAGAAAAAAGAAGAAGAAGAAGATGATGATGATGATGATGATGATGAATAAAAGGAAGAAGAAGAGAAAGAAGAAGAAGAAGTATAAGAAGAAGCTAAGCTAAAGAAGATGAAGAAGAAGAAGAAAAAGAAGAAAGAAAAAAAGAAGAAGAAGAAGAAGAAGAAGAGGAAGAAGAAGAAGAAGAAACAAAAGAAAAAGAAGAAGAAGAAACAGAAGAAGAAGAAGAAGTAGAAGAAGAAGAACAAGAAGAAGCGGAAGCAGACGAAGAACGAGAACAAGAAGAACAAAAACATGAAGAACAAGAAGAAGAACAAAAACAAGAACAAGAAGAAGAACAAGAACAAGAAATGGAGACAAAGATGGATGGGTCATGTTCTTTGAATGGACAGACACAGACTTTCTTCACGCCTCTGTATCATGGGCACTCACAGAAAAGAGAAACAGACCTAAAGGCACCGGACGGCACAACACCCAAGACATGAAGGACAAAGGCTTACAAGACCTAGGATCAACTACCCAGGCGTACAAGACGTAGGATCAACTACCCAGACTTACAAGAACTAGGATCACCTACCCAGACCTACAAGACCTAGGATCACCTACCCAGGCTTACAAGACATAGGATCAATTACCCAGGCTTACAAGACGTAGGATCACCTACCCAGGCTTACAAGACGTAGGATCACCTACCCAGGCTTACAAGACATAGGATCAATTACCCAGGCTTACAAGACGTAGGATCACCTACCCAGACTTACAAGACGTAGGATCACCTACCCAGGCTTACAAGACGTAGGATCACCTACCCAGGCTTACAAGACGTAGGATCACCTACCCAGGCTTACAAGACGTAGGATCACCTACCCAGGCTTACAAGACGTAGGATCACCTACCCAGGCTTACAAGACGTAGGATCACCTACCCAGGCTTACAAGACCTAGGATCACCTACCCAGGCTTACAAGACCTAGGATCACCTACCCTGGCTTAAAAGAGGTAGGATCACCTACCCTGTGTTATTCAGTACTGTCGAGACTGAAAGAAAACGTTGGTTGACGACTTACGCTCCACCGTAAGCTAAGAATATTGACTGATTGAAGGCTCTTTCAACTCTGTTCGGTTCTGTTCTTATTCATGTAATCGTAACACTAATAACTAGTAAAAGCTTGATTATGTCTTTCAGTCTTGGTTCTCTATAACAGTTATTCCTTTCAGAATTGATTACGGGGAGATAGGTACTAGTACTACCCAGAATGACAGCCTACTAACCAGCTTATCACAAAGCAGCACAAATCCTGGGGATCTTAACCCTTTGACTCCCGCGTTCCGTCCATCATCGGCATCCTGCACTGTCAACCATGCTAGCAAAGCAAAATCTTAACCCTTGGACTCCCTCACCCTATCCACCAGCTTCCTGCTGGTGGATAGGGTGAGGGAGTCCAAGGGTTAAGGTTTTTGCAGTTGTTGGATATGGTGCGGGAGTCAATGGGTTAAAGAGAACACTCACTATGCAGTCTCTCTCTCTCTGTGTCTCTGTGTCTCTCTCTCATTGTTTCTTTCTCTCTGGCTGTGAGTTAAGAAATCAACTGCTTGCTTTATTACTCTCGTAAATAACTCTCTCTCTCTCTCTCTCTCTCTCTCTCTCTCTCTCTCTCTCTCTCTCTCTCTCTCTCTCTCTCACTCTCCGATGGGTGTTAAGAAAGCGATGCTTGCTTTATGACTCTTGTAAATAAAGTACCCCTCCTCTTTCTTTGGTTTCTCACAACTTTCCTTCTTAAAAACAAATAATTCCTTTATCAACATTATAAATAAATCGTGCTCTCTCTGTCTCTCTGTCTCTCTGTCTGTCTCTCTGTCTCTGTCTCTCTCTCTCTCTCAGAGTGTCAGCAAGGATTTCCCAATTATTTGGTGATGGATCTTTACCAAAATGGGATCATTTTTTCCAGGCCCATTGGGTTGGACATGAACTTTTGAACGTAAGATGAGAGAGAGAGAGAGAGACAGACAGACAGACAGACAGACACAGAAAAAAGAGAAGAGAGAAAGAGAGAGAAGGGGTTAGAGAGGGAGAGAGAGGGAGGGAGAGATAGACAGATGGAGTGAAAGAAAGAGAGGGAAAGAGAGCGACTGAAAGAGAGACAGACTGACAGACAAACAGACAGACAAACAGAGATACAGAGAGAAAGCAAGATAGAAAGCGACACAGAAAGAGTGAAAGAAAGAGAGAGACACACACAGAGAGACAGAGACAGAGACAGTGAGAGAGGCTGACATAGTGAAAGAGAGAGAGAGAGGGGGAGAAAGAGACACAGAGAGAAAGAGAGAGAGACAGACAGACAGACAGACAGGCAGAGTGTAAGAGAGAGAGACACAGAGAGAAACAGACAAACAGAGTGAAAGAGAGAGAGAGAGAGAGAAGGAGGGAGAGAGAGAGGGACAGAGAGAGAGAGAGTGAAAGAGACAGACAGACAGACAGACAGACAGAGAGACAGACAGACAGAGAGAGGATGGGTGGCCGGGTGGGGGTTAGAGATTAGTGACAATAGAAAAGTGTCAGGACGATCAAAATTGTGGAACTTGGTGCGTTGTAATTTGTTTGCTGTTTGAGAATGGCTGCACGAGCGCGCACATGTATGTATGCATATACATACATACATACATACATACATACGTACGTACGTACGTACATATATATATATATATATATATATATATATATATATATATATATATATATGTATGTATATGTATATGTATACATATATATATATATGTATGTATATATACATACATATACATATATATATTATATATATTATACATACATACATATATATATAT
>CM060309.1:7719486-7721986 GCA_030674185.1 Monoplex corrugatus | reverse complement strand
AAGGGACCAATCAAACACTAGGCTGACACCACCAGAATGAAGGGACCTATCAAACACTAGGCTGACACCACCAGAATAAAGGGACCAATCAAACACTAGGCTGACACCACCAGAGTAAAGGGACCAATCAAACACTAGGCTGACACCACCAAAATAAAGGGACCTATCAAACACTAGGCTGACACCACCAGAGTAAAGGGACCAATCAAACACTAGGCTGACACCACCAGAATAAAGGGACCTATCAAACACTAGGCTGACACCACCAAAATAAAGGGACCTATCAAACACTAAGCTGACACCACCAGAATGAAGGGACCTATCAAACACTAGGCTGACACCACCAGAATAAAGGGACCTATCAAACACTAGGCTGACACCACCAGAATGAAGGAACCTATCAACACTAGGCTGACACCACCAGAATGAAGGGACCTATCAAACACTAGGCTGACACCACCAAAATAAAGGGACCTATCAAACACTAGGCTGACACCACCAGAATGAAGGGACCTATCAAACACTAGGCTGACACCACCAGAATAAAGGGACCTATCAAACACTAGGCTGACACCACCAGAATAAAGGGACCTATCAAACACTAAGCTGACACCACCAGAATAAGGGACCATCAAACAATAAGCTGACACCACCAGAATGAAGGGACCTATCAAACGTTAAGCTGACACCACCAGAATGAAGGGACCCATCAAACACTAAGCTGACACCACCAGAATGATGGAAACATTAAGATGGGCAGCAAACAGGCAGTGTTTTTGTTTTGTTTTGTTTTGTTTCGGGTTTTGATGTTGTTGTTGTTGTTGTTGTTGTTTAATGTTCCGGACTGGGACTGAACTAGAGATATCAGAGTTTCAGCCTACGGCTATGTCAACAGAACCGAACATTATGCCCCCTAAAGTTTTAGTGGCCCATCAGCCCAAAGTTCATCATGCAAGCGTTTGGGGTTTGATTCTCGGGGAGGGCCACAGTTTTCTTTTGGCAGCCCAGTGGTTAGAGCGTCACGCCCATAACGCAGGTATTGTGAATGTTTTCAAACTTTCTCCGGGAATTACTCTCTTAATATCTTGATAAACATGGCTTTCAATTCTGCTTCTCCTGTTGCCTGCCTCTCTCTCTCTCTCTCTCCCTCTCTCTCTCCCCCTCTCTCTCTCTCCCTCTCTATCTCTCTCTGTGTAATAAATGGATGAATTGGCAAATGTACAGTGTTGGTACTTTTTGGCTTATGCATTTTTGTTTTCTCTTTAATTATTTACGTTACTGTAAGCGCGTAAAGGGCTTGGTTTTTTGTTTGTTTATTTGTTTGTTGTTGTTTTTTGTTTGTTTGTTTTTGTTTTTTGTTTTAAAAAAAAATTTTTTAGGTTAACACCATACATGTTCAGTTCATTTTCAGGTTCTCATTTTTATCTACAATGATGTGAAGACATTATTAACCTCATTTCAATTATTTTAGTTATTCCTTAAGACAAATGTTGATGTACAGATTAAAGAATATTTCCTGTGACAAAAAAAATTAACACTATATTTAGAATAACTGCGGGCTATTTGCAAACATCATCGCGTGATGCTGACGTCAAACAATGCACACGTCAATTTCTGTTCAACAAACACTTTTTGTCAAGGTTAAGCCTGTTTCACAACAAAATGATTGACAGCCAATCCGATTCTAAAACGATACCAAATATGATCACAACCTTTGTAAACACACAAGAAAATATCTGTAGCATGAATTCAGCTCGTGATATTTATGTAACAATGTTATCCTGAAGCAAAAGACTGATTTACGCTAATGTACTAATTAAAAAGGCAAACACACAACACAGACATTAAAAGGACGAGAAAATACAGCGCTTCTGCACTCAGATTAACCCTTTGAATCCCTCAGCCTATCAACCAGCACCATGCTTTGTCAAAATCATGACAGCGAAGCAAAAATGTAACCTTTTGACTCCCTTACACTATCTACCTTTTGACTCCCTTTACACTATCTACCTTTTGACTCCCTTACACTATCTACCAGCTTCCTGAATTTAGTCTTTTGACTCCTGGATATAGTGTGGATGTCAAAGGGTTACATTTTTGCTGGTGGTGGATAAAGAGCGGGACTCAAAGGGTTAGGAAGCCTGTGTGATGCCAATAACAACACCACAGATAATACTCCGACTTTCCGCTGGTAAAATCGATTGAAATCTCGATAAAATTAACAGAACAGTATATCAAAGAAGCTACAGTGATAATTATATCACACACACAAACACACACATACACAGAAACAAACACAGGTACACATACACACACATAGACACATACACACACCTGAGACACAAATACACACACACAGACACACACAAACACACACACACACACAGACACCACACAGAGACACACACACACATCACAAACCACACACACATTCACACAAACACTGACTCAGACACACACACACACACACACACACACACACACACACACACACACAAAA
>CM060309.1:7706986-7711986 GCA_030674185.1 Monoplex corrugatus | reverse complement strand
CACTAAGCTCAATACCTATGGTCCACGAGCCTTCTCTGTTTCTGGTCCACTCTCCTGGAACAAACTTCCTCTCTCAGTCCGTCAGCAACCTACTTTTGTCTCCTTCAAGTCCGCTCTCAAAACTCACCTTTTCTCCTCCGCATAAAATCCTAACCCCCCTCTGCAGCCTGTCTCCGCTCGGAGGGAATCACATGGTTATAATATATAATTGTATATGCTATGCTCTCTACAATTTTCCATTGCTTTTATTCTTGCTTTTATTGCTTTTATTCTTTCTCCCCATTTATAGCCATGCGTGTGTGTGTGTGTGTATGTGTGTGTGTGTGTGTGCGTGCGTGTGTGTGCGTGCGTGCGTGCGTGCGTGCTTGCGTGTGTGTCTGCTTCAGCGCTTAGATTTGATTTTATCAAGATTTTGCGCTATATAAATATTGTAATTATTATTATTATATTATTACATGAACGAAAATTTCAGTATATATGTTGACCAGAAATCACCATACTCATACAAGTCTCAGAGAGATGTACCAAGGTGACGAGTAACTTTCATATTTTACCAACAATGTTTTCAAATCAATCAATGAATGACAGAAAAAAATACCTACTTAATACTCTCATCATTCCCTTATTCATCTTATCTAAAAAAATTAATTGAATGCTATAATACTTATATAGAACCAATACTGTTATACGGATGTGAGGCGTAGACAGTCAGCAAGCAAAGCCAGAGCAAAATTGAGGCAGCCGAGATGTGGTTTCTAAAAAGAATGTTGAGAGTTCCATGGACAGCAAAGAAAACAAATGAGACAGTCTTGATGGAGGCAGACACAAGTAGATCACTCATAAGGAAGATTAGGAAAAGACAGGCAACATTTATAGGCCATTTTATGAGGAAGGGGGATTTGGAGCACCTGGTCACAACGGGAAAGCTGGAGGGAAAGAGAGCACCAGGTAGACCCAGGGAGAAAATGCTGGACGGACTTGCAGAGTGGCTGGGGACGAGGAGGGTGGGGGAGATGCTAGGGGCAACGAGATATAGAGACAGATGGAAGTCCATGATCGCCAACGCCATGCGGCAGGGCACCTGATGATGATGATGATTATTATTCTGTGATGCACCACTATACCTTATCTCAATGCACACTTGTATTGATTACAACCATTTATCCACATCAGTGGTCAAAACTAAACAAAGATCGAGGCACAAACAGCTCGGAAATCAATTCCAGCGTTGTTGATGTATATGATAGACGTAAAGATGTAAGACGACAACCAGGTCGTTCTTCCTCCTCTTCCAGCCCTCTTCACCGCATACTAACAAACACAGAGGGAATCACACAGAGAGAGAGAGAGAGAGAGATAGAAAGAGAGAGAGAGAGAGACTTAGAGAGAGAGACAGAGAGAAAGAAAGAGAGAGAGAGCGGCAGAGACTCAGAGAAATAGAAAGAGAAATAGAGAGGGGAGGAAAGAAACAGAGACAGAGAAAGAAGAGAGAGAGAGAGAGAGAGAGAGAGAGAAAAGAGAGCAGAGAGAGAGAGAGAGAAAGAGAGCAGAGAGAGAGAGAGAGAAAGAAGAAGAAACAGAGAGAGAGAGAGTGCGAGGCAGAGAGAGAAGGATTGAGATAGAAAAAGATAGCAGAGAGAAAGAGACAGAAGAAGAAGACGACAGAAAGAAACAAAGAGAGAAGAGAGAGAGAGAGAAAGACAGAGAACAGAGAGAGAAGAAAGACAGACAGACAGAGAGAGAGAAAGGAGAAAAGAGAGGGGAGGAAAGAGACAGAGACAGAGATAGAAAGAGAGAGAGAGAGAGGCAGAGAGAGAGAGAGAGAAAGAGAGCAGAGAGAGGAAGAAAGAAGTAAGAAAGAAACAAAGAGAGAAGAGAGAGAGAGAAAGACAGAGACAGAGAGAGAGAAAGAAGACAGACACAGAGAGAGAAAGAGAAATAGAGGGGAGAAAGAGACAGAGACAGATAGAAGAGAGAAGAGAGAGTGCAGAGAGAGAGGAGAGAAGAGAGAGAGAAAGAGCAGAGAGAGAAGAAAGAAGTAAGAAAGAGATAAAGAACAGAGAGAGGGGAGAGAGAGAGAGAGAGAGAGAGAAAGAGAGCAGAGAGAGGAAGAAAGAAAGTAAGAAAGAAATAAAGAAACAGAGAGAGGAGGCAGAGAGAGAGAGAAGAGAGAGAGAGAGAAAGAGAGCAGAGAGAGGAAGAAAGAAAGTAAGAAAGAAATAAAGAAACAGAGAGAGAGGAGGAGGAGAGAGAGAGAGAGAGAGAAAGAGAGAGAGAGAGGAGAAAGAGAGAAAGAAAATAAGCAGAGAGAGGGAAGAAAGAAAGTAGAAGAAAGAGAAAAAGAAAGAGAAAGAAAGAAAGAAGAAAGAAAAGAATAGAAGAGAGCAGAGAGAGAGAGAGAGAGAGGAGAAAGAGAGCAGAGAGAGGAAGAAAGAAAGTAAGAAAGAAATAAAGAAACAGAGAGAGGAGAGAGCAGAGAGAGAGAGGAGGAGAGAGAAAGAGAGCAGAGAGAGGAAGAAAGAAAGTAAGAAAGGGTAATAAAGAAACAAGAGAGGAGGCAAGAGAGAGAGAGAGAGAGAGAGAGAAAGAGAGAGAGAGAGAGGAAGAAAGAAAGAGAGAAGAATAAAGAAGACAGAGAGAGAAGGCAGAGAGAGAGAGGAGAGAGAGAGAAAAGAGCAAGAGAGAGAAAGAAGTAAGAAAGAAAAAGAACAGAGAGAGGAGGCAGAGAGAGAGAGAGAGAGAGAGAGAGAGAGAAAGAGAGCAGAGAGAGGAAGAAGAAGTAAGAAGAGAAATAAAAGAAACAGAGAGAGGAGGCAGCAGAGAGAAGATGAGAAGAAGAAGAGAGAGAAAGAGAGCAGAGAGAGGAAGAAAGAAAGTAAGAAAGAAAGTAAAGAGAAAACAGAGAGAGGAGGAGAAGAGAGAGAGAGAGAAGAAGAAAGAGAGCAGAGAGAGGAAGAATAGAAAGTAAGAAAGAAAGAGAGAAAGAGAGAGGAGGCAGAGAGAGAGAGAGAGAGAGAGAGAGAGAGAGAAAGAGAGCAGAGAGAGGAAGAAAGAAAGTAAGAAAGAAATAAAGAAACAGAGAGAGTGCGAGGCAGAGAGAGAAGGCAGAGAGATAGAAAAAGACAGCAGAGAGAAAGAGACAGAAAGCAAGACAGACAAACAGAAAGAAACAAAGAGAGAAGAGAGAGAGAAGCGAGAGACAGACAGACAGACAGAAACAGAGATAGACAGAGAGACAGGGAGAGTTGAGAGAGACGGAGACACAGAGACAGACAGACAGAGGCAGAGACAGAGACAGAAAGAAAAGAGAGAGAAAGAGAAGGCAGAGAGAGAGAGAGAGAGAGAGAGAGAGAGAGAGAGAGTGAGAACAAAGAGATCAGGTAAGGACTCCAGTCTAGTAAGACTTTACATAAGGAGAGTGTCCAAACGTTATTAAACAAAGAAGCAAACAAAGAAGCAACCGCGTCACACTAAAGCCCATACTATTAAGAACCTTTTTATGTTCGGCTGATTCGTGAAACACAACTGTTTTCAAATTAAGTCGTAGCAGTAAAAACCTGAGAATTGCAGAACAACGATGATTGTCGACTCTCAGACAAACGACTCAATCAAAACTGTTTTCTCTTGCCTATTGTCAGTGCTGTAAAACACTGGTTTTAATGCAAAACTCTCTTCGAATTTCTCTCTCCTAGTAATGATGTCTGGTCTGGATCATATGGAGCTGAAGAATGGACCATCAAAAAAAAAAAAAAAAGAAAAACGTAAAGAAAATAAATTCAGCTGAAATGTGGTTCTATCAACGTCTCTTAAGGCGTGACTTGGGAAGACGAGAGAAGTGACAAGAGCATACCCGACGAGCTGAAAACCAGAAGAAAACGTGTACAGGTCATCCTTGAAAAGAAACTGACCTTCTTTGGACATGTGAGCAGAAACAGAAAGAAATGCATTCTCACGAAAGATGTCATTCAGGGAAAAGTCGTGGGCAAAAGAGGAAGGGGAAGACCACGAACAAATTACCTGGGAAACATCAAGAACTGAACAGGTCGTAAGTCCAAAGATTTTCAACCTGGTTGAGGACAGACAGATGTGGAGGACAGAGACCCAGAGAGTAATGCGGACAGCCAACATTGCAAAGAGTGATGCTGTAGACTGACTGAGGACAGACAGATGTGGAGGACAGAGACCCGAGAGCATGCAGACAGCCAACATTCAAGGAGTGATGCTGTAGACTGACTGAGGACAGACAGATGTGGAGGACAGAGACCCAGAGATATGCGGACAGCCAACATTCATGGAGTGATGCTGTAGACTGACTGAGGCAGACAGATGTGGAGGATAGAGACCCGAGAGAGTCATGCGGACAGCCAACATTGCAAGAGTGATGCTGTAGACTGACTGAGGACAGACAGACGTGGAGGACAGAGACCCAGAGAGCAAGTGCGGACAGCCAACATTCAAGGAGTGATGCTGTAGACTGACTGAGGACAGACAGATGTGGAGGACAGAGACCCGGAGAGCAGTGCGGACAGCCAACATTGCAAAGGAGTGATGCTGTAGACTGACTGAGGACAGAAGATGTGGAGGACAGAGACCCGGAGAGCAGTGCGGACAGCCAACATTGCAAGGAGTGATGCTGTAGACTGACTGAGGACAGACAGATGTGGAGGACAGAGACCCGGAGAGCAGTGCGGACAGCCAACATTCCAAGGATTGATGCTGTAGACTGACTGAGGACAGACAGATGTGGAGGACAGAGACCCAGAGATCAGTGCGGACAGCCAACATTCCATGGAGTGATGCTGTAGACTGACTGAGGGCAGAGAGATGTGGAGGATAGAGACCCGGAGAGCAGTGCGGGCAGCCAACATTCCATGGAGTGATGCTGTAGACTGACTGAGGGCAGAGAGATGTGGAGGATAGAGACCCGGAGAGTAATGCGGACAGCCAACATTCCAAGGAGTGATGCTGTAGACTGACTGAGGACAGACAGACGTGGAGGA
>CM060309.1:7681986-7699486 GCA_030674185.1 Monoplex corrugatus | reverse complement strand
AGCATCGTTATTGTCCTGACATGTGTTTACTCAGCTTTCACCTGTCTGTCTGTCTGTGTCCACACCCAACAGCTTACACTGAGCTGTAGGAAGCAGCTACACAGCTGTCACTGACACTGATAGCAACAAGGCCCATAACTCTAACAATAGCCAAAGTGACAGTTGATAACAACAAGGACGATTACTGCTACAACAGTGAAAGTAACACTTCATAGCAACAAGGACGATAACTGCAGCAATAACCAAAGTAACACTTGATGGCTTGAGGGCTGGCTTCACAATCCCCCCCCCCCCCCCCCCCCCCCCCGTGGTGCATGGAGAGAAGTTTGCATTCTATTGTGTTGTGAAAGGCAAGCAAGATGTTGTAACCAGTCATAAAGCACAAGGCTCTCTCTCTGTCTCTGTCTCTGTCTCTCTCTCTCTGTCTCTGTCTGTCTCTGTCTGTCTGTCTCTCTCTCTGTCTGTCTCTGTCTGTCTCTGTCTCTCTCTCTGTCTATCTCTCTCTCTGTGTCTCTCTCTCTGTCTCTCTCTCTCTGTGTCTCTCTCTCTCTGTCTCTCTCTCTTCTCTCTCTCTCTCCTCTCTCTTCTCTCTCTCTCTTTCCTCTCTCCTCTCTCTCCCTTCTCTCTCTCTCTCTCCCTCTCTCTCTCTCTCTTCTCTCTCTCTTCTCTCTCTCTCTCTTCTCTCTTCTTTCTCTCTTCTCTCTCTTTCTTTCTCTCTCTCTCTCTCCTCTCTCTCTCTCTCTTCTCCTCTCTCTTCTCTCTTCCTCTCTCTCTCTCTTCTCACTCACTCTCTTCTCTTCTCTCTCTCTCTTCTCTCTCTCTCTCTCATCTCTCTGTTCCTCTCTCTCAATTACCTACACACTCAAAACCCAGACTCACCATCACACATTACACACACGCACACGCCCTAAACACACACAACACACACACATACAGTGTCGTATCGTACAGTACAGTATTTTCTTTGTATTGTACTGTATTGTCTTTGATTGTGTTGAGCTGTTTTGTGTTGTGTAGCACTGTGCTGTGACACTGCTGTTATGTACTGAGTCGTGTTGGTTGCAATGAACTATGTTGTACCATGCTGTTTTGCACTGCATTGCACTGAATGATACTTTTCCTGTGTTATGTCACACTCCATCTAGATATGTCCTGTTCATATCTGGAGACAACAGGTATTCTATGCCAAACTGTCATGGCGGAGAAGCAAAACAATGTTACAACAACAACAACAACAAATAAATAAATTAAAAAAATTAAAAAATATTGTATTGTATTGTATCCCATTGTTCTTTAGGTAAACATTTTGTTTATTTAGAAATTCCAGTTGTTCTAACAATATCTGTAGTCTGTGTGGTCAGTTGGTCAAAATAAAAGCATGAATTACACGCAATTACATGGGTAAAAATTTTTTTTACAACGAATTACCTGTAATTATATAGGTAAAAAAGAGCATGTATTACATACAATTAAATGGATAAAAAAAAGAAAATAACATGAATTACATGCAATTAAGTGAGGGAAACAATGTAATTAAATGGGGGAAATATGAATTACATGCAATGAAATGGAGAAAAACATGAAGTATATACAATGGGGTAAAAATCAAAAATTACATGCACTTAACTGTGGAAAATATGAATTACATACAATAAAATGGTTAAAAAAATTACGTGCAATTAAATGGGGAAAATAACATGAATGACATGCAATTATATAGGTAAAAACATGAATTGCATACAATAAAATGGGTGAAAGAAACATGAATTACATGCAATTAAATGAGAAAAAACACATGCATTATATACAATGAAATGGCTAAAAAAGGAACATGAAACACATTGAACTACATGGTAAGAAAAAGGAACATGAATTGCATGCCATTAAATGAGTCACAATCTCACGTTCTGTGACCCACAACGTACATAAGGTCCAGCTCACGTACTGTTATGGATACACAACGTCAATTGGACCTGGATATGATTATGACCTAAAAAAAAAACGAAATAATCAACACAGAACTTTCCAAGAAAGCACACAAACATCAGTACAACTCATCAAAGAATCAGGAATAGGTATTAACATTACAGCAAAATCACGTTCAGTTTTGTCAAAACATTTCAACCGGCGAATTAAAAGATCTTGACTAAAACTTTTGAATTAGCATCTTCATGGAAAGATAGATCCATGAACACAACCAAATATCCCTCACCAATGTCACATATTCTCCCCATGGGTATGCTGGGGTCTCTTTCAGTTTAAATAGTATCTCCGTCTTCTGGACATTCTGTGCTAGAAATGTCCTCTTTTCTGTCACTATCTTTGTTTCTTTCTTCCTCTCTTGCTTTCTTCGTTTCTTCCTGTCATTTTCTGCTTTGCTGGTCCATTCACCTGTATAATTGTGTTCGATAAAGTCTTACATACTTTCTCTTAGGATTGATACTTGGGTACATGTACTAAGTGCATTTTTGGCTCTAGGGAAATGAGATATAAGGCAGCAATTTTAGCTAATATCAGCCCGTTTTTACATATGTTTTAGAGTATTTAGTTATTTTTACTTTGTACTGAGATATGCGAGGCAGACACAAGGAGATCACTCATAGGGAAGATTAGGAAAAGACAAGCAACATTTATAGGCCATTTTATGAGGAAGGGGGATTTGGAGCAACTGGTCACAACGGGAAAGCTGGAGGGAAAGAGACACAGGTAGACCCAGGGAGAAAATGCTGGACGGACTTGCAGAGTGGCTGGGGATGGGGAGGGTGGGGGAGATGCTGGGGGCAACGAGATATAGAGATGGTTGGAAGTCCATGGTCGCCAACGCCATGCGGCAGGGCACCTGATGATGATGATGATGATGACTGAGATGTTTTTTTAAAATCCCCTGTGCAATAAATTGGACTGAGTGGTCAACGCCAGGGGCATCTCCTTAGATTAAGTGCAGAAATGCATCATCATATGTACTTAATTTCTGTACTTTTTTCCCTGTTGGGAGTATTGTGTGTTTTGAAACGGTTACAGCTCTACGCAGTCGGTTGGACTTTAAACAAAAATAACAATATCAGTATTCTCACATACGAGTACGAAAAAGTCAGGAACATTCAGGACCAAAATTTAGAATCTACCTCTCTCTTTCTCTCCACAAAAGAAATTGACCAAAGCATACTGCAAGAAGTAGACAAATAAACAAATAAAACAGGTATCGAAAACAAGTGCGACTGCCTTCGTTCATGATAGATAAATGGGAACAAAGATGCCAGTTCCATTACGATTTCTTTGCCATTTCGTGAAACAAAATTGTTTCTCGAATTACACTGTCGCAGTAAAACTTGGGAACTGAAGAACAAAGCTAAATGAAGATTCTCAGACAACGTTCGAAACAAATTGTTTTCCTTCCCTATTTTCAGTACAACAAGACGATGATTTAAATGGAATTGTCTCTCTCTCTCTCTCTCTCACACACACACACACACACACACACACACACACACACACACACACACACACACATACACACACACAACACACACACATTGTGATATTGAGCCTGCTCTCTCTCTCTCTTTCTCTCTCTCTCTGAACTTCATAATGATTTGAATGTACTCTCTTGTTTTTCATTTTCGTTTCTTTCTTTTTTTTTTCCCCGTCCCTTCGTTCCAACCCCAATTACAACACAAATTCCACAATGACAGAAAACCAGAGGCAAGCGTACAAGAAAGAACGATATGCCACGTGCTTCAGAACAACCAATCAAACTTCAGCATGGGTTTGTCGCATGCTAAGACCATCTTCATTCAACTCCTTTTAAGTTCTACGAGTTGGAAGAAGGGAGTCCAGTTGAGACTAAGAATAAACGTACACCTTTCGTGCTTTCTGTTGGTTACACTGCACTTATAAACCTGCAATTTCCGTGCTTCCTGCGTAGTCGAAGAAACTTCACGAATAAACCTGCAAACTTCGTGCATCTTACAAAAAAAAACTTTCTTCGTGTCAAGACGAAGACGAATGGCATTTCTCTTCTAGGACACAAGTTGAAAGTGTGTTTGTTTTGCGTAAGTGATGTTTTCAGATACATTTCCCTGTCACATTGCAGACTGCTACTACTACTCAGCCTTGTTGGTTTATACAATTATTGATGTTTTGTGATGCATCTTCTTGTCACATACCAGACTGTGGATCTGTCTTATGTGTGTGTGTGTGTGTACAGAGGGGCCTCTGGCAAGGTAAGACAAGTGGGGGTTGTGTGATGAGCTGACTGCAGTTTTGAGATTAATCATGCTTTACACTTGGTGACCGATTAACTTTTTTACTTTCTGCGTGGCATTAATTTTGTGTGGGTTTTCGTTTTGTTGGCCGGTCGTTGTTTTTGTTTGCTTGTTTGCTTGTTAGATAGGTTTGTTTTGTTTGTTTTCAATTTTGGAGGTTTTAATTTGGTGTATTTTTGTTCAGTTTGCTGGGTTTGTTTTTAATGTGGTGTATTTTTGTTTGGTTTCTTTGGTTTTAATGCGATGTTGTTTTTTTTAATTTGAGGGGTTTGGTTTGGTTTGGATTGTGTTTTTGTTTGGTTTGTTTGTTTGTTTGTTTGTTTTTAGCTGGCAGTTGACTGTTCAGTTAAATTTTAGTTTATTAGCTAACTGTATTTATCTCAGTATGCTCTGTTAATACAGTGGTAGACTGCTGATGTGTAGTTCTCACACATGCCCACACAGAGTCACTCACTCACTCATTCGCTTACTCAATCAGCTTTCCATTCACTCACTCACTCAATAACTCACACAATCACCTTTCACTCTCGGTCACTCACTAACTCACTCAATCAACGTTTATTCACAGACTCGCTCAATCAAATTTCACTCTTACTCACTAATCACTAACTCATTCAGGCAACTTTCACTCACTCACTCACTCACTCACTCAATCAACATGTGAGATAAGACCACGTATCAAACAGCTAACAGTTGTATCAAGATGTGGACCCTGTTCACATTGATTCGTGTTTAAGTGATCGTTTTTGAAAAAAAAAAGTGAACCAGTGGAGTTTACAAAATACTGGGATGTCTGCTGTGTGCATAATCAGCACTGTGTATAGGTGGCTTGTTGTTGACTTTAATACATTTGTGAGTCAAAAATACTGGGATGTCTGCTGTGTGCATAATCAGCACTGTGTATAGGTGGCTTGTTGTTGACTTTAATACATTTGTGAGTCAAAAGTACTGGGATGTCTGCTGTGTGCATAATCAGCACTGTGTATAGTGGATTGTTGTTGACTTTTATACATTTGTGGGTCAAAAGTACTGGGATGTCTGCTGTGTGCATAATCAGCACTAGTTATAGGTAGCTTGTTGTTGACTTTAATACATTTGTGGGTCAAAAGTACTGGGATGTCTGCTGTGTGCATAATCAGCACTGTGTATAGGTGGCTTGTTGTTGACTTTTATAAATTCACCTTCATTGTATGCGAGTCAGAAGTACTGGGATGGCTGCTGTGTTCTTAATCAGCACAATGTATAGGTGGCTAGTTATTGACTTTAATACATTCACCTTCACTGTACGCGAGTCAAAAGCACAGGGATGTCTGCTGTGTGCATAATCAGCACTGTGTATAGGTGGCTGGTTGTTAAATTTCATAAGTTCATCTTCATTGTATACGAGGGCTGGATAGCAAGAAGACTGAAGTCCTGGTAATCGGTAAAAAACAATGAATCCCCTCATGCAAAATAAAAGCAAATGGCACAACTTTGAGAAAGGTTGATAAGTTTAAGAATCTGGGTATGGTCAGACGCACACCAGAAATAGCTAGCAAAATCAGCCAAGCTAAAACAGCATTCAACAAGATGGAAAGCGTTCTTACCAACAAATGCCTATCAATTAACATCAGGAAGAGAGTTCTTGAGTGTAATATAGAACCGATAATGTTGTACGGTTGTGAGGCATGGACAGTCAAAAGGCAAAGAAAGAACAAGATTAAGGCAATCAAAATATGGTTTCTATGAAGAATGTTGAAAGTTCCATGGACAGCAAAGAAAACAAAAAAGGAGATAGTCTTGAAGGAGACAGACACAAGAAGAACATTCGTAAAGAAGATCAGGAAAAGACAAACAACATTAATAGGACATTTTATAAGGCAAGAGAAATTAGAGCACATAGCCACAACAGGAAAGCTGGAGGGAAAGAGAACACCAGGTAGAACCAGGGAGAAAATATTGGATGGACTTGCAGAGTAGCTGTAGACAGAGAGGGTGGGAGATGCATTTGCAGCAACAAAGGACAGATTTGTATGAAGGGCCATGATCGCCAACGCCATGCGGTGGGACACATGATGACGATGATGATGTATTCGAGTCTCTGGTTTGGGTAAAATGTTTTCTTCTTCGTACTGACCTCTACACAGAACCACAACACACTAAATATTCATGACAAGAGTATAGATTCAAGCTCTTATGAAACTGACCATTATCTAAATACATAATGCATACATAGGCTGAATACATTGTGAGTGAGTGGATCGTCAGACGGTGAACACCAATCGGCAAGTGTGATTAGCTGGTTCATCAACACATTACACACACACGCACACACACACACAGAGCCACACAAGCCCAGCCCATCACCCTGTGAATTAGCAACATAATGCACACCATAATGGGGATGACCTTTTTCGGTTTTCCCTTTCAACATTTACATTCTGAAACCTGGCAAGGAGACAAGGTGAGATGAGGGCGACAACTACAACCCTCTGGGTAGAAGGCTTTCATAGCTCAGTTGATTTAACCCTTTCACTCCCACACTCTGTCCACCAGCATCCTGCATTGTCAACCATACCAGCAAAACAAAACCTTAACCCTTTGACTCCCTCACCCTATCCACTCGCTTCCTGCAGGAAGCCGGTAGATATAGTGAGGGACACTGTCAACTTTTAAGCTGGTGGATAAGGTGACGGATTCAGAAAGTTACGTTTTAAGCTGGTGGATAAGATAAGGGATTCAGACAGTTAAGTTTTAAGCTGGTGGATAGGGTAAGGGATTCAAAAGGTTACGTTTTTGCAGTTGGTGGATAGGGTGCGAGAGTAAAAGGGTTAATGTCCAGACTGGCCTCCTCACTGTCTATTCTAACGTGCTATTGTTATGTAATGTCAGTGTAGTGTATTCTTGCCTCCTCTCTCAAAGGATTATTATCACTGTTGGGCTTTTTACACAAGATTAGTATCGGCTTGAAAACACAAATCAATCAGTCTAGGAATAAACTTCAGAGACATGAGTTTTATGTCATCGATTTCTGACGCTGACGTAGCAGACCAGCGATTGAATGATGAACTTTCTTCCATGAGGCTTACTTTATTCTCCGGTTTTCATATTTATATTCATATCCATTTCTTTTGTCTCAGTAGATTTATCATGTGAAACTCGGGCTGCTCTCCCCTTTAAGAGCGCGTCGCCGTACTGCAGCGCCACCCTTTTTATTTGTGTGTTTTTTTAATCAAGACTTCAGAAAGGCAAGAAAGCTAATAGGCCCTCAAGGGGAAGGACGTGGGAAATCAATATCTCTCTTCAGTATTTTATACCATGGCAGCCAGACCAAAGCCCTGCTTTTCGCGATTTTCAACTGCCACGGGATCTTTAGCGTGTGCAGATCAAAAGGCACACAATCCGACTCGTTTTTCGTCCCTTTCCGAAGGACTAGACGTTCAGTTCTTTTCATACTTTTATTATAGTTGTCAATCTGAGAAGAAAATTCAAGGCATCAACGGGAAATGAACCCTGGAACCTCAAAGTTCAGTTACTGGCAAGCGAACGTCTGAACCATTCTGCCACCCTTCTCCTCTTTTGGTAAGCCCAGACCAACACTGTCATTTTGTGATGTGCAATGCATAATTCTCAGCGACAGTGGCCATGTACCACAAGACATGTACAGACAACAAAACCAAACAAGCCTACCGCCCCCACTGTCACACAGGGACTGCCAGAGAGACATACCACCCCCCCCCACCCCACACCCACCCCTGCCATGCGAGAGGCGCGCAGTCTGGCAGCAAGCATGCGAATTGATTGCGCCTTAAGTGAAGCATGGCTCGATTCCACCCAATTCCCTGCAAGCCTGGCGCTCACCGCATAACGGGCAGCTTTAATGAAGTGGAAACACCGCTCAATTAAGACGAAATGAGGAAAGACAGAAACAATTATCGTCATGTCTCCCGCTGCCATAAAATCCTCTGTTTCGTGTCCCGCCGCCTGTCTTAACCCCTTGACAACCCGCACCCTATCTACCAGCTGAAAATTAACCCTTAAACTCCCTCACCCTATCCACCGGCTTCCTGCAGAAAGACAGACAGGGAGAGAGAGAGAGAGAGAGAGAGAGAGAGAGAGCTGAGAGAGAGAGAGAGGGCTGAGAGAGAGAGAGAGAGCTGAGAGAAGAGACAGACAGACAGACAGACAGCAGACATACAGACAGTCTGACAGATAGAGAAAAGAGAGACAGAGACCGAAAGAGAGAAGAGAACAAGAACAAGAAAAAACATTTATGACAGTAGTTTGCGTTAGCGAAAACAAACTTATTTTTACAATTAGCCCTTGCCCATGCTAATAATAATAATAATAATAATAATAATAATTACAATATTTATATAGCGCAAAATCTCGATAAAAATCAAATCTAAGCGCTGAACATACACTTACGCACGCGCGCACACACACACTATAAATGGGGAAAAAGAATAAAAGCAATGGAAAATTATAGAGAGCATATTATATACAAAATATATATTACAGACAGAAAGTACTAATACATGCTGGTGGACAGGGTGTGAGAGTCAAAGGGGTTAATTATTTGCTTTGCTAGCATGTTTGACGATGCAGGATGCTGGTGGACAGGGTGCGGGAGTCAAAGGGGTTAATTATTTGCTTTGCTACCATGGTTGACGATGCTGGTGGACACGGTGTGGAAGTCAAAGGATTAATTATTAGCTTTACTAGCATGGCTGACGATGCAGGATGCTGGTGGACAGGGTGTGGGAGTCAAAGGGGTTAATTATTTGCTTTGCTACCATGGTTGACGATGCTGGTGGACAGGGTGTGGAAGTCAAAGGGTTAATTATTAGCTTTGCTAGCATGGTTGACGATGCAGGATGCTGGTGGACAGGGTGAGGTAGTAAAAGGGTTAATTATTAGCTTTGCTAGCATGGTTGACGATGCAGGATGCTGGTGGACAGGGTGTGGGAGTCAAAGGGTTAATTATTTGCTTTGCTAGCATGGTTGACGATGCAGGATGCTGGTGGACAGGGTGTGGGAGTCAAAGGGTTACTTATTAGCTTTGCTAGCATGGTTGACGATGCAGGATGCTGGTGGACAGGGTGTGGGAGTCAAAGGGTTAATTATTTGCTTTGCTAGCATGGTTGACGATGCAGGATGCTGGTGGACAGGGTGTGGGAGTCAAAGGGTTACTTATTAGCTTTGCTAGCATGGTTGACGATGCAGGATGCTGGTGGACAGGGTGTGGGAGTCAAAGGGTTAATTATTTGCTTTGCTAGCATGGCTGACGATGCAGGATGCTGGTGGACAGGGTGTGGGAGTCAAAGGGTTAAAGCCTTGATGTCACAAAAAGAAGAAAGCAAACATGAAGAGGAGCAGGAAGGGGAGGGGGTTAATCACAATGCGGTTTGTGTCACAAATCATGGCTGACGCGATAGCGGAGATGGAGAAGGGGAATGGAATCGTTAAGATCGCAGTTCATTTTCCCCTCTTCTCTGATCACGGGTCACTTCATGGTACCACGATCAGTTACGCAGTGATGTAGTCTTCTACTCCTTCTTTCGTTTCTTTTTGTTCTGGTTTGTTTTTGTTTGTAATTAGACACTGATCAGGCAGTGAGCCAGTTGTGGCCCCTGTTTGACTGTTGTCCTCTGACAGCAGTGGGATGGATGCCCAGTTTTTTGGTTCTGCTCCAAACCCTTGTTCACACTGAAATGAATAAGGTCAGTGTCAGGTCATCTTTTCTTCTCTCTTCCCTCCCTCCCCCTCCCCTTCGTTGTGTGTGTGTGTGTGTGTGTGTGCGTGTGTGTGTTTGTGTGTATGTGTGTGCGTTCGTTATATTCCTTTTAACGTCTATTCACATACGTGCTTTTAGACGAATGAGTGTGTGTCTACGTGTGTGTGTGTATAAGTGTGTGTGTGTGTGTCTCTCTCTCTTTCTCTTTCTCTCTCTCTCTCTCTCTGCACATGTATGTGTGTGTATCTGCGTGTGTGTGTCCATGCGTGCGCGCGCGCGTGTATGTGTGTGTGCGTCTGTGTGGGTATCTGGCTGTGTATGCGTATGTGTTTGTGAGTGAAAGAGTGTGTGTGTGTGTGTGTGTGTGTGTGTGTGTGTGTATGTGTGTGTGTGTGTGTCCATGCATGCATGCGCGTGTGTGTACATGTGTGCGTCTGTGTGGGTATCTGGCTGTGTGTATGTATATGTTTGTGAGTGTGTGTGTGTGTGTGTGTGTGTGTGTGTGTGTGTGTGTGTGTGTGTGTGTGTGTGTGTGTGCATGTGGTCTGTGTATGTGTGTGCCTTTCTGTCTGTACTAATGCATGTATAGAGAGGTGTCACAATACGGGTGTTCTGTGGGCAGTATGCATGACCCAAAGCCCAGCTGGTACACAGACAGAACACTCGTCTTTCAATCCACCCGCTAGAGTTTGCAAACACACACGTCTAATCCTTCAGAAAAGGCACGAATCACCCTCCACCCACCCCTCACCCCCCAAACAACTTCACCACGTGCATATTGTGATCTCCAATCTACCCAGCTGTGAAATTGTAACTGCTCTAATTTTATAGTCGGGGAAGATAAAGCAGTGAAGGAGGAGTCATAAACACCACTTTCATAATGCTAGTACTGATAAAAAAAGTTTTCAGTCTCTACCACTTCGGCTTCAGAGCTAAGGAGAAAAAGACGTATTTTTTTCTCCTAACCTCACCTCTAAATCACATACCTCAGAAGTGGCTGGAAACTAAGAGATCTCATTAGTCCTAATAATTCTGGGATTGTCTAGAAACACTTACGCCAGAAGAGCTTCACTTTCAGTTTCTCAAGATGACGCCTCTGCCCTCGGAATGAATGCCATATGCACTGTGCGACAGCTGTTCCAGAAGCTGTAACCCTTCTTATCATGTTCCCATGGTAATTTCTAGTTACAGCGATGGGTGTGGAGGAGGGAGGCGGGGGATTGGGGTGGGGGTGGGGGAGCAGAAATGAGCACTAGGGTGTGATGACATAAAAACGTGCAATAAACTCACAAAAACACGCTAATAAGGCAACGCAGTACAATACAGCACAATACAATACAATGCAATACAATACAGCACAATACAATACAATGCAATACAATACAATGCAATACAATACAGTGCAATACAATACAATACACTACAATACAATACACTACACTACAACACAATACAATACACTACACTACAACACAATACACTACAATACAATACAATACAATACAATACAATACAATACACTACACTACAATACAATACAATACACTACAATACACTACAATACAATACACTACAATACAATACAATTCAATACAATACAATCAGATAAAAACAAAACACACTTGCTGTTAGACTGTTCGCAAAGAATTGATGTATTTTCTTTGTTATTCATTTTTCATCATTTTTCTGTGTTTTTTTTTCTTTTCTTTTTCTTTTCTTTGTGTGTGTGTGTGTGTGTGTGTGTGTGTGTGTGTGTGTGTGTGTGTGTGTGTGTGAATAGAGATAAATATAAAAAATGCAAACAAAACCTCCAAGATCTATACAACTGAAATGGAACAACTGAAGGGACATGTAGATAATAATATCAGGGTGCGTTGAAAAACAAAAGAATAAGAGAGAAAGACAGACAGACAGACAGACAGAGACAGATAGACAGAGAAAGAAAGAGGGACAAGCAGAAACACAAAGACAGAGAAGGGAGAGAGAGAACAGAGGGAGGCAGACAGACAGAGAGACGGAGACAGACTGACAGAGAGAGAGATACAGAGAAAGAGAGACAGGGACAGAGAAAGAAAGAGAGAGAGAGAAGAGAAAGAAAAGAGAGAGAGAGACAGACAAAAGACAGAGGCAGAGAGAGTCAAAGATAGAGAGAAAATGAGTCAACCCAGATGAATCTTCTTCCCTTTAAACACATGATTTATCTATAAATATTTAATTCAAAGGATGCTAAAAAACAACAACACGATTTTCATTATATCCCGTATAGCGTAAGAGCATGTCTTTGAACGAATGTCGATCACTGCATTGTTTGAACGCTTTCAAAATGTCGATCAGCATTTCATTTCCGAGACTACAAAAAACTATAGCATCACTCTTTCATCTTCCGACATCTGCTTCAGCTATATTAAAATAACTTTTTATTTTATCATTTCGGTTTCTGACATTTTGTACACTCACGCTACACAGGTTTTTGTGACCTTTTCAACTGAATAAAAAAAAAAGTGTTCCCTACTTTTCTGTGTTCTAGTTTGCAGGAAATGTGTTTTCATGCCTTCTGGCATTATCAGAACTTTTGAGAGACAATTCTGTAAGATCCTCTTTTGAGTTACTTGTGTAAGGTCTTCGGGCTTGCCGGGAAGACTCTTTCACTCTTCGTACTTCATTTTTATGTTAGTATAAAGTTTTCATTGGCACCATAGTGTACTCGTATTAGTATAGACCCTCTATGGGCGCGGGCTGAAGATACCAGCTTATGCGTTTATGCGCAGGCTTAAGGCTTGTGCCAGGATCACCAGACACATGGCACCTGTGACGTTTGTGTATATGGAATTCGTTCCGAGCGCGAAGACGTCATGTTGAGAAACTAAAACTGGTAGCTGAAGATAATAATAATAATAATAATAATAATAGTAATAATAATAATAACTATGATAAATAATGATGATGATGATGATATTCACAAGCACCAAATCTTGAGTCAAGAATCAAACCAAAGCGCGTACTCTCATCATTCACCAAAGCGACCAACAACAACGACCAAATACCCAGGGCACAAAGCACACGTAAACTGGGAGGGGGAAGACAGGAAGGGGAGTAGGGCGTGTGTCCCTTGACCCAAGCCACCATCCTCCCTCTGTCACACACACACACACGCGCGCGCGCACGCAGAGGATTCTGAACTAGAGCACACTCAAGCCTGTTCGACGAATGACCCTCGACCCAAGCTGTGATCTTCATTATCATACACACAAATTCTCTCTCTCCTCTTCTCTCTCTCTCTCTCTCTCTCTCTCTCCTCTCTCTCTCTCTCTCTTACTGTCTCTTACGTGGTGAGCAAAAATTAGCTATCCGGGGGCTGGCAACAACAACTACTTCTCCAAGGAAACTTCCAAGTTGCTTTGCATCATCAGCTAAGGGAGACTGACGAAAGCCCCAGTTACGAAAGACAACCTAGCTATCCCTCCCCTGTTCCCTCCCCTGTTCTTTCCCATTACAGACAGACAGACAGACAGAAAAACAAGCTCTTGGAGGGTTCATACTGTGTGACACACACACACACACACACACACACACACACACACACACACACACACACACACACACACGTAACACACACACACTTTCTCTCACAACAACTACGCTCATGCTACACGCACACACTTACACATACACACGCACACACATAAATACACACACACACAATCATCTGTGCATGTTCTATGCAACACACACACACACACACACACACACACACACACACCAATACGCTTTATTACAGACACACAAACACACACATAGAATACGCACTATCTTGTCTCTTCTCTCCTCTCTCTTTCTCCTCTTCTCACACACACAACACACACACACACACACACCATTTTTGCTCTGTTTTACACACACACACGCGCACACCATTTACGCTCTATCACACACACACACACAACAACACACACACAACACACACACACACACACAACACACACACACACATCTGCTCTAGACACACACACACACACACACACACCATCTTTGCTCTATGTTACACCACACACAACACACACACACCCCACACCATCTTTGCTCTATGTTCACCACACACACACACACACACCATCTTTGCCATTCACCACACACACACACACCACACCATCTTTGCTCTATGTTACACACACACACACACACACACACACACACCATCTTTGCTCTATGTTACACACACACACACACACACACACACACACACACCATCTTGCTCTATGTTACACACACACACACACACACACCATCTTGCTCTATGTACACACACACACACACACACACACACACACACACACACACACCATCTTTGCTACTATGTTACACACACACACCACACACCACACACACCATCTTTGCTACTATGTTACACACACACACACACACACACACACACACACACACATCACACACAACACACACACACACACACCTCTCTTGCTCGTGTTCACACACACACACACACACACACACACACACCATGCCTCCACTTTGGTATGTAGGCTAAAAACCGAACGAAGCCAAAAACGCCCCCCCCCCCGACAAAGTCATCAACCTGACATCCGTTACAATGGCTTCACACGACATGGTCAGCTAGAGACGTTATCATATCAGACAATCTGTGTGTGTGTGTGTGTGTGTGTGTGTGTGTGTGTGTGTGTGTGTGTGTGTGTGTGTGGGGTATGTGTGTGTGTGTGTTGTGGTGTGTGTGTGTGTGTGTGTTGTGTGTGTGTGTGTTGTGTGTTTGTGTGTGTTGTGTGTTTTGTGTTGTGTGTTTGTGGTTTTGTATGTGTGAGTGTTTGTGTTGTGGTGTGATGTGTTTTGTTGTGTGTGTGTTTTGATTGCTATTTATGTTGATGTGTTTTGTGATGTTGTGTTATACATACAATGTATATGTATCACCATCTATTGATTCATAACGTTCCACTTGTATGACCATGCAATGTCTTGAACTCCCCTTTCTGTGACTGTGTACATCCGTCTGACTGTTTCTACAAACACACACACACACACACAACACACACACACACACACACACACACACACATCAATATACAACACACACACTACACACATACAACAATCACACACACACACATATACCACAATACAATATCACTAAGACAAACTAAATCAACACGAACGATACACATCACACACACATACACACACACATACACACACACACACATACACACACATACACTCACATACACAAACACATACACTAATACATACACACACATACACACACACATACACACATGCACACACACATACACACACAACACAACACATACACAAACACACACACACTTATACCCATACACCACACAATATTCCAGTACATGTATACACATCAATCTTACGTTCAAAGGTCTAGCCTCCTTTACTTGTTTTTGCCTACCCTGTATAAATGTTGTTCTTTTGGGGTGTCTAATTTCTTGTTTTTCGTGCTAACAGATAAGCAACAGCCGGTATATAGGGTTTCCTACGTGCTATTATTTACAACGTTGCAAAACAACAACAACAACAACAACAACAACAAAACTGTTTCTCTGTCTATCTCCGTCTCTCTAAACCTTTCTTCGTGCATAACTTTCTAAATCATTAAAAAAAAAAAAATTTTTTTCACAACAAATAATGGACTGATAGCATTGCGGCATGAACAAAAAAAAACATTTACAGTAGGAGACCCAGGTCATGGCACACAACCGACAGAGCTGGAGAGTCTGGTGAACAGTTCTTTCGTGCGAAGCCCCAATGATTTTCTGAAGACGAGTTGAGATAAAGACGACGAAAAAGAAGAAAAAATGAGGAAGACAAAGAAGAAGAAGAAGAAGACGATGATGATGATGATGATGATGAGAAGCAGAAGAGTATCCATAGTTCTCTGCTTTTCCTTTCCATGCACCTCCAATGCCTTTAATTAACCCTTTGACTCCCGCACCCTGTCCAAGATCAATCCTGCACTGTCAACCCTGCTACACAGCAAAAAATTAACCCTTTGATTCCCTCACCCTATCCGCCAGTTTCCCACAAGGAAGCTGGTAGGATAGGGTGAGGGAAATCAAAGGGTTAATTAAGTTTCTGCTAGTTGGTGGATACGGTGCGGGAGTCATAGGGTTAATCCTCTACGCTAGTCCATCCGCCCGCGGCACCATCAACCTCCACACTACCAGTCCTTTCACCAGGACAGCGACAGGAAAAGAGTCAGGCAGACCAGCAGGGGAGTGATGTGGAGTGGGGAGGAGAGGTGGGGGGGAGAGAGGGGGATGGGGTTGGCGGAGACAGACCAGACGTGGGGACGTAACGTTGTCATGTGACGTGTCCATACTGATGATATGTACAACACACTATTTTGGTCAGAAACTATCTCACCAGGACCAGGTTCTCTGACTTAGTCGTTTGGACGAATTACAAAAATAAATAAATGAATAAACAAATAGATACATAAAACAAAATAAATAAAATAAACGAATGAATAAACAAAGAAATGAATAAATAAACTAGAATCAATAATGAACAAACAAGTAAATAAACAGATACAAAAATAATGAACAAATAATAAATGAAAATAACATTATCCTCATCTACATACTATACATACACACATACATACATACACACATACATACATGCATACAAACACACATGCATGCATACATACATACATACATGCATACAAACACTGACATACATGCATACATACATATATACATCATCATCATCATCATCAGGTGCCCTGCCGCATGGCGTTGGCGACCATGGACTTCCAACCATCTCTGTCTCTCGTTGCCCCCAGCATCTCCCCCACCCTCTTCATCCTCAGCCACCTTGCAAGTCCGTCCAGCATTCTCTCCCTGGTCTACCGGTGCTCTCTTTCCCTCCAGTTTCCCGTTGTGACGAGGTGCTCCAAATCCCCCTTCCTCATAAAATGGCCTATAAATGTTGCTTGTCTTTTCCTAATCTTCCTTATCAGTGATCGACTTGTGTCTGCCTCCATCAAGACTGTCTCGTTTGTTTTCTTTGCTGTCCATGGTACTCTCAACATTCTTCTGAGAAACCACTCACGGCTCCCATCTGCTGGCTTGCTTCTGACTGATAATACATACAATAAATTGATAAACACACACCATAACATACATCGATCTCCTACGCTGAATCTCGTCAAGTTTCTCGTGACATACTTCCGTCACGTTAGAAATTCGATAACATCACATCCAATCTACCAGCTATTAACTGCCAGACCCTTAAGCCTGCACAAACTCTACACACACACACACACTCACTCTCTCCTCCACCTTCTTGTACATTTTCCGTTTATCTGTATGAACTCTACCACCACCCCTCACACACACACACACAACACACACACACACCAGCACACACACACACCCCTCAACACCTAGACTCACAACCCCATGACATATTTTCCGCCTTATCATGTATACTCTCACCATCCACATGCGCACCACACACA
>CM060309.1:7666986-7674486 GCA_030674185.1 Monoplex corrugatus | reverse complement strand
CGCGCGCACACACACACACGCACACACACACGCACACACACACACGCACACACACACACACATTAATTTTTCATCACAAGGCAACTACTCACAGCTTTGTAGTGATATCATCAAACAACGTGAGAACGCTTCCTAACTCTGTATGTCACACCGTTTATCTTTCATCTTACTTTTAACCAAGGCCATTATCTGCAATCGTCTTGTCAACCCAACGTCAAAAACAAACTGTTTCCATTCCGAATTAAAAACAAAGTGTGGACCAGTCGCCGTGGTATAGTGGTTAACGCAACGGACTACTAACTGGAAGGTTCTGGATTCGAATCCCCATCAGTACCTTCAAAAATCATTGTGGGATTTTTCGGCTCTAACCGGCTCTTACCCAGAGTCGGGCGTGCTATGGGCTCATTGGGAAGACTGGGACCACACAGTCGAGTCTCATCCACTTCGCAGATGCGTCATTGAGGGTGTTGCTGAAATCTTCTGACCAACACCGCAGGTGTCTGTATCTCTCAGGCCTGGTTGACGCCAGGATATATTATGATAGTAAGCGTAGAGTACAACCCTGTCACGCAGTCTCAACCCTAGATGGAACTCCATAGCGTCATGATTATCATCCACATCGACATCATCATCATCGCATAATAAAAACTGTTCCAGCTTCTGTGGCCATTAAAGTGGTGTAGAAAATGGGACGGGGAAAAAAAGGTGAGCACAAAGGTAACCTCCCTTAGTGCAATGATCCTTAAAAGAAAAAAAAAGAGAATTAAAACATTTTTGTTTGTTTGTTTAAGGATCATTGCACTAAGGGAGGTTACCTTTGTGCTCACCATTTTTTTTTCTTTTTTCGTCTCATTTTCTACGCCACTTTAATGGCCACAGAAGTTGAAACAAATTTTATTATGCGATGATGGTGATGTCGATGTGGATGATAATCATGACGCTATGGAGTTCCATCTAGGATTGAGACTGCGTGACAGGGTTGTACTCTACGTTTACAATCATAAGATATCCTGGCGTCAACCAAGCCTGAGAGATACAGACACTTGTGGTGTTGGTCAGAAGATTTGAGCAGCACCCTCAATGACGCATCCGCGAAATGGATGAGACTCGACTGTGTGGTTCCAGTCTTCCCAATAAGCCCATAGCACGCCCGACTCTGGGTAGGATCCGGTTAGAGCTTGACAACTCCCACGATGATTTTTGAAGGTACTGATGGGGATTCGAACCCACAACCTTCCAGTTGGTAGTCCGTTGCGTTAACCACTACACCACGGCAACTGGTACCAGAAAAAAAGAATTAGTTCACCAGAAAAAAAAAAATTGTGTCATAATAGAATATTCAAATGTTGAAAGATAACTACCCAATTTTAGAAAATTTTATAAATTTGGTAATTTCAGTTTATCTTTTTCCCTTCCAGAAATGAAGTTACACAATGAGAACATTGATTTGACTGACAGATATTTTTTGTGGAATAAATTTCTATCGGTTATCACGGAATTTACAACATTCGAAAATAAAGTAAAATTCACCGCCTAAGGCAATGTCGTAACGCAATTTACATATTCTGCTTTGTCTATCTATCCTCGTCACACATCTGCTTTGTCTATCTATCATCGTCACACATCTGCTTTGTCTATCTATCCTCATCACACATCTGCTTTGTCTATCTATCCTCGTCACACATCTGCTTTGTCTATCTATCCTCGTCACACAATTTACATATTCTGCTTTGTCTATCTATCCTCGTCACACAATTTACATATTCTGCTTTGTCTATCTATCCTCGTCACACAATTTACATATTCTGCTTTGTCTATCTATCCTCGTCACACAATTTACATATTCTGCTTTGTCTTTCTATCCTAATCACACAATTTACATATTCTGCTTTGTCTATCTATCCTAATCACACAATTTACATATTCTGCTTTGTCTATCTATCCTCGTCACACAATTTACATATTCTGCTTTGTCTATCTATCCTCGTCACACAATTTACATATTCTGCTTTGTCTATCTATCCTAGTCACACATCTGCTTTGTCTATCTATCCTCGTCACACAATTTACATATTCTGCTTTGTCTATCTATCCTCGTCACACATCTGCTTTGTCTATCTATCCTCGTCACACAATTTACATATTCTGCTTTGTCTATCTATCCTCGTCACACATCTGCTTTGTCTATCTATCCTCGTCACACAATTTACATATTCTGCTTTGTCTATCTATCCTCGCCACACATCTGCTTTGTCTATCTATCCTCGTCACACAATTTACATATTCTGCTTTGTCTATCTATCCTCATCACACAATTTACATATTCTGCTTTGTCTATCTATCCTCGTCACACAATTTACATATTCTGCTTTGTCTATCTATCCTCATCACACAATTTACATATTCTGCTTTGTCTATCTATCCCCGTCATACAATTTACATATTCTGCTTTGTCTATCTATCCTCATCACACAATTTACATATTCTGCTTTGTCTATCTATCCTCGTCACACATCTGCTTTGTCTATCTATCCTCGTCACACAATTTACATATTCTGCTTTGTCTATCTATCCTCATCACACAATTTACATATTCTGCTTTGTCTATCTATCCTGGTCACACAATTTACATATTCTGCTTTGTATATCTATCCTCGTCACACATCTGCTTTGTCTATCTATCCTCGTCACACATCTGCTTTGTCTATCTATCCTCGTCACACAATTTACATATTCTGCTTTGCTATCTATCCTCGTCACACATCTGCTTTGTCTATCTATCCTCGTCACACAATTTACATATTCTGCTTTGTCTATCTATCCTCGTCACACATCTGCTTTGTCTATCTATCCTCGCCACACAATTTACATATTCTGCTTTGTCTATCTATCCTCGTCACACATCTGCTTTGTCTATCTATCCTCGTCACACAATTTACATATTCTGCTTTGTCTATCTTTCCTCGTCACACAATTTACATATTCTGCTTTGTCTATCTATCCTCATCACACAATTTACATATTCTGCTTTGTCTATCTATCCTCGTCACACAATTTACATATTCTGCTTTGTCTATCTATCCCCGTCACACAATTTACATATTCTGCTTTGTCTATCTATCCTTATCACACAATTTACATATTCTGCTTTGTCTATCTATCCTCATCACACAATTTACATATTCTGCTTTGTCTATCTATCCTCGTCACACAATTTACATATTCTGCTTTGTCTATCTATCCTCGTCACACAATTGACATATTCTCCTTTGTCTATCTATCCTCGCCACACAATTTACATATTCTGCTTTGTCTATCTATCCTCGTCACACAATTTACATATTCTGCTTTGTCTATCTATCCTCGTCACACAATTTACATATTCTGCTTTGTCTATCTATCCTCGCCACACGATTTACATATTCTGCTTTGTCTATCTATCCCCGTCACACAATTTACATATTCTGCTTTGTCTATCTATCCTCGTCACACAATTTACATATTCTGCTTTGTCTATCTATCCTTATCACACAATTTACATATTCTGCTTTGTCTATCTATCCTCGTCACACAATTTACATATTCTGCTTTGTCTATCTATCACTGCCTAATTTAATCTTAAGCTTGTAACAGCGGCATCAGAATTTATTCAAAGGAAAAACATAAATATCTGACATGTGTGTTATATATTTTTCTATTCCAAATTCGTTTTTTTTTTGTTTTTGTTTGAAATTTCGATATAATATTCATTTCCTACTGGTTTCCAAAGTTCTCATCTACACTTGCTGGTAATTATCTTGGAGTGGGTGAGAACATTTTTACCAAATGTGTCTTTTGTTTTCAAAATATTGAGATTCCCAAGCAAAATCAAAACTCGTGTCAATATATTAATGTTTTCTGAATATGACCTATCCACTCTGAACAGTATGAATATTTTACATATTAAACACAGATTAGTTGTTGTTTTTTATATATAATTTAGCAGAGTACATGCACACACACACACACAGACACACACACACAGACACACAGACACAACCTTCACACACACACAACCTTCACAGACACACACACACACACACACACACACACAGAGACACTCACACACACACACACATAACCTTCACACACACACACACACACACACACACAACCTTCACACACACACACACACACACACACATCACACAACCTTCACACACACACACACACACACACACACACACACACACACACACACACACACACACACACAAAACCTTCACACACACACATACACACACACACACAACCTTCACACACACCACACAAACCTTCACACACACACACACAAACACACACACAACCTTCACACACACACACACACACACACACACACACACACACCACACACACACACACAACCTTCACACACACACACCACACACACACACAACCTTCACACACACACACACACACAACCTTCACACACACACACACACACACCTTCACAAAAACACACACACACACACACACGCGCGCGCGCGTACACACACACACACACACACACACACACACACACACACACACACACACACACACACACACACACAACATTAATTTTTCATCACAAGGCAACTACTCACAGCTTTTTAGTGATATCATCAAACAACGTGAGAACGTTTCCTAACTCTGTATGTCACACCGTTTATCTTTCATCTTACTTTTAACCAAGGCCATTATCTGCAATCGTCTTGTCAACCCAACGTCAAAAACAAACTGTTTCCATTCCGAATTAAAAACAAAGTGTGGACCAGTCGCCGTGGTATAGTGGTTAACGCAACGGACTACTAACTGGAAGGTTGTGGGTTCGAATCACCATCAGTACCTTCAAAAATCATTGTGGGATTTTTCGGCTCTAACCGGCTCCTACCCAGAGTCGGGCGTGCTATGGGCTCATTGGGAAGACTGGGACCACACAGTCGAGTCTCATCCACTTCGCGGATGCGTCATTGAGGGTGTTGCTCAAATCTTCTGACCAACACCGCAGGTGTCTGTATATCTCAGGCCTGGTTGACGCCAGGATATATTATGATAGTAAGCGTAGAGTACAACCCTGTCACGCAGTCTCAATCCTAGATGGAACTCCATAGCGTCATGATTATCATCCACATCGACATCATCATCATCACATAATAAAAACTGTTCCAGCTTCTGTGGCCATTGAAGTGGTGTAGAAAATGGGACGGGGTGAAAAAAAGGTGAGCACAAAGGTAACCTCCCTGAGTGCAATGATCCTTAAAAGAAAAAAAAAGAGAATTAAAAAATTTTTGTTTGTTTGTTTAAGGATCATTGCACTAAGGGAGGTTACCTTTGTGCTCACCATTTTTTTTTCTTTTTTCGTCTCATTTTCTACGCCACTTTAATGGCCACAGAAGTTGAAACAAATTTTATTATGCGATGATGATGATGTCGATGTGGATGATAATCATGACGCTATGGAGTTCCATCTAGGATTGAGACTGCGTGACAGGGTTGTACTCTACGTTTACTATCATAAGATATCCTGGCGTCAACCAGGCCTGAGAGATACAGACACTTGTGGTGTTGGTCAGAAGATTTGAGCAGCACCCTCAATGACGCATCCGCGAAATGGATGAGACTCGACTGTGTGGTTCCAGTCTTCCCAATAAGCCCATAGCACGCCCGACTCTGGGTAGGATCCGGTTAGAGCTTGACAACTCCCACGATGATTTTTGAAGGTACTGATGGGGATTCGAACCCACAACCTTCCAGTTGGTAGTCCGTTGCGTTAACCACTACACCACGGCAACTGGTACCAGAAAAAAAGAATTAGTTCACCAGAAAAAAAAAAATTGTGTCATAATAGAATATTCAAATGTTGAAAGATAACTACCCAATTTTAGAAAATTTTATAAATTTGGTAATTTCAGTTTATCTTTTTCCCTTCCAGAAATGAAGTTACACAATGAGAACATTGATTTGACTGACAGATATTTTTTGTGGAATAAATTTCTATCGGTTATCACGGAATTTACAACATTCGAAAATAAAGTAAAATTCACCGCCTAAGGCAATGTCGTAACGCAATTTACATATTCTGCTTTGTCTATCTATCCTCGTCACACATCTGCTTTGTCTATCTATCATCGTCACACATCTGCTTTGTCTATCTATCCTCATCACACATCTGCTTTGTCTATCTATCCTCGTCACACATCTGCTTTGTCTATCTATCCTCGTCACACAATTTACATATTCTGCTTTGTCTATCTATCCTCGTCACACAATTTACATATTCTGCTTTGTCTATCTATCCTCGTCACACAATTTACATATTCTGCTTTGTCTATCTATCCTCGTCACACAATTTACATATTCTGCTTTGTCTTTCTATCCTAATCACACAATTTACATATTCTGCTTTGTCTATCTATCCTAATCACACAATTTACATATTCTGCTTTGTCTATCTATCCTCGTCACACAATTTACATATTCTGCTTTGTCTATCTATCCTCGTCACACAATTTACATATTCTGCTTTGTCTATCTATCCTCGTCACACGTCTGCTTTGTCTATCTATCCTCGTCACACATCTGCTTTGTCTATCTATCCTCGTCACACAATTTACATATTCTGCTTTGTCTATCTATCCTCATCACACATCTGCTTTGTCTATCTATCCTCATCACACAATTTATATATTCTGCTTTGTCTATCTATCCTCGTCACACAATTTACATATTCTGCTTTGTCTATCTATCCTCGTCACACAATTTACATATTCTGCTTTGTCTATCTATCCTAATCACACAATTTACATATTCTGCTTTGTCTATCTATCCTAATCACACAATTTACATATTCTGCTTTGTCTATCTATCCTCGTCACACAATTTACATATTCTGCTTTGTCTATCTATCCTTGTCACACAATTTACATATTTTGCTTTGTCTATCTATCCTCTCACACAATTTACATATTCTGCTTTGTCTATCTATCCTCGTCACACAATTTACATATTCTGCTTTGTCTATCTATCCTCGTCACACAATTTACATATTCTGCTTTGTCTATCTATCACTGCCTAATTTAATCTTAAGCTTGTAACAGCGGCATCAAAATTTATTCAAAGGAAAAACATAAATATCTGACATATGTGTTAAATATTTTTCTATTCCAAATTCGTTGGGGTTTTTGTTGTTTTTTTTTGTTTGAAATTTCGATATAATATTCATTTACTACTGGTTTCCAAAGTTCTCATCTACACTTGCTGGTAATTATCCTGGAGTGGGTGAGAACATTTTTACCAAATGTGTCTTTTGTTTTCAAAATATTGAAATTCCCAAGCAAAATCAAAACTCGTGTCAATATATTAATGTTTTCTGAATATGACCTATCCAATCTGAACAGTATGAATATTTTACATATAAAACACAGATTAGTTGGGTTTTTTTTATATATAATTTAGCAGAGTACACGCACACGCACAGAC
>CM060309.1:7654486-7664486 GCA_030674185.1 Monoplex corrugatus | reverse complement strand
TAATGCCATAATACATCCTAAGAACTTTCAGAGAAAGATCAATGTGAGATGAATAAGGATTTATACTGATGTCTTGTTGATTACACCAAGACTTTTGATCGGGTAAGACACGAAGAATTGATCAACTAACCAGAAAAGCTCAGTTTTGATGGAAAAGACCTAAGAATAATGAGAAATGTGTATTGGGAACAGACAGCAGGAAGGAGAACAAAAAATACTTTTTGTCAAAATATCAAAAGAGGGGTTAGGCAAGGGTGTGTTCTGTCACCAGATCTGTTTTCACTTTACAGTGAAACCATCACGAGAAACCTAGACGAATGCCCGGAGATAAAAGTTGGAAGAAAAATGATAAACAATGTTCGCGATGCAGATGACACCGCTCTAATTACAGAAAATATAAAAAGACCTACAAAATCTTGTGATTATAAAAGAAACAGAAAGCAAAATTAAAGGGCTAGAGCTAAACAGTAAGAATACTGAAGTCATGGTAGTAAGAAAAAAACTGATAAGTTTAAATATCTATGAATAGTTATCTCACCAGACGGCAGATACACATTAGAAATAGCCAGCAGAACTGGCCAAGCTAAAACCGCATTCAACAAAACGAAAAGCGTTCTTACAAACAAATGCCTATCAATTAACATCAGGAAGAGAGTTCTTGAGTGTTATATAGAACCAACACCGCTGTACGTATGCCAGTCCTGGATAATCAACATGGAAAGTCAAAACAAGATCGAAACAGCTGAAATGAAATTTCTGAGAAGAATGTTAAGTGTTCTATGGAAAGCAAAGAAAACAAACGAGACAGTCCTGAAAGAGACAAACACAAAAACAACATTAACGAAGAAGATTAGGAAAAGACAAGCAAGTATTACAGGACATTTTACGAGACAAGAGAAATTAGAGCACCTAGTCACAACAGGAAAGCTAGAGGGAAAAAGAGCACCAGGTAGACGTAGGGAGAAAGTATTTGACAGTTTCGCAGAATGGATGAGGATAGAGGGGTAGGGGATACACATACAGCAACAAGGGATAGATTCGTATGGAGGGCCATGATGGCCAACACCATGCGGTATGGCACATGATGATGATGATGATGATGATGATTGATGATGATGATGGTGATGACGATGATGGTGGTGGTGATGATGATGATGATGACGATGATGATGTTTTATGTGAACACAAAAAATAGGATTCTGTCTTTCTAACAACAAAAGGTATATGACACATTTAAGCCTCTTTATGAACACGATATGTAATGATAATAATAATAATAATAATCGTGGTTTTTTAATGTGTGTACATGTGTCAAACAAGGGAGGAAAGGGCGGAGGGTCTGTAATATAGTCATGTTAACCTGACAGTAAATGGTTTATGATGTTGATATATGCGCGTGTGCGCGCGCCCGCGTGTGTGTGTGTCTGTGTGTGTGTCTGTGTGTGTGTCTGTGTATGTGTCTGTGTCTGTGTGTGTGTGTGTGTGTGTATGTGTGTGTGTGTGTGTGTGTGTGTGTGTATGCGTGATCGTGTGTGTGTGATGTGTGTGTGTGTGTGTGTGTGTGTGTGTGTGTGTGTGTGTGTGTGTGTGTGTGTGTGAGTGAGTGTGACTGTGTGTGTGTATGTGTGTGTCCGTACGTGCGTGTGTGTGATCGTGTGTGTGTGTGTGTGTGGAGAGAGAGAGAGAGAGAGAGAGACACAGAGAGAGAGAGAGAGATTGAGAGAGACAGACAGACAGACGTCAGTATGCGTACGTACGTGTGCGTGCGCAAGTGAGTTTGTGTAATGGTACGCGCATAAGTGCATGCAAGCGCTTGTGTGTGCGTGTGTGTGTGTGCGTGTGCGTGTGTGTGTGTCTGTGTGAGTGCGTGTGTGGTGTGTGTGTGTGTGTGTGGGGTGTGTGTGTTCTGTGTGTGTTGTGCGCGCGCGCGCGCGCAGGTTGGCTATTTTATTTATCCACACTAAAAGAGTGCTCATTAAACACTTTGAAACAACATCAATGAACAACATAATAAAGCACAACGGATACAACATAACAAGACATCAACGATAAACAACAATAATAATATAATAAAATAAAAAATAAATAATATGATAACTCAAACAATAACGAGAATGAGATGAGAAATGATGAGATGATAATAACATAATAACAATAAAAAAATAGGAATGAATGAACAAAAGAAGAAGAAAGAAGAAGAAGAAGAAAGAAGAAGAAGAAGAAGAAGAAAGAAGAAGAAGAAGAAGAAGAAGAAGAAGAAGAAAGAAGAAGAAGAAGAAGAAGAAGAAGAAGAAGAAGAAGAAGACGAAGAGAAGAAGAAGAAGAAGAAGAAGAAGAAAGAAGAGAAAGAAGAAGAAGAAAGAGAAGAAGAAGAAGAAGAGAAGAAGAAGAAGAAGAAGAAGAAGAAGAAGAAGAAGAAAAGAAGAAGAAAAGAAGAAGAAGAAGAAGAAGAAGAAGAAGAAGAAGAAGAAGAAGAAGAAGAAGAAGAAGAAGAGAAGAAGAAGAAGAGAAGAAAGAAGAAAGAAGAAGAAGAAGAAGAAGAAGAAGAAGAAGAAGAGAAGAAGAAGAAGAAGACAAGAATAAGAAGAAGAACAAGAAGAAGAAAAGAAAAAGAAGAAGAAGAACAAAAGCCATAACAATAAAAGCATCAAGAAATGCTAGTGATGACAGCAATAAACAAGCCAACTGCCCACTACACACACACACACACACACACACACACACACACACACACACAACACCACACACACACACGCACGCACGCACACACACACACACACACACACACACACACACACATAAGTACAGCATGCATCAGAGAGTCCAGCAAAGCATGCAGAACGCCCCACACGTACACGAACACGAGCATGCTCGTGCTGTTGTGGTAACCTCCAGGTCAGAGCTAATACAGAAATATATCACGATACTACATTCCTGACCCCCCTACACGGCCATTCCCGACGTGCACCGCGCTCAATGGTCCAGACACGTTCAGATGGAAGATCAACAACACGCGCGTGCTTTTATGAGATCTACTAATATTTTAGCTGAGGGCTGACTTACCACAAAGAGAGAATGACAGAAGGAAAGAGAGCGAGCCATCAAGCGAGGAAGTGAGAGAGAGAGAGACAGACAGACAGAGAGAGAGACAGTCAGATAGAGAAGCAGAGACAGAGACAGAGATCGAACAGAGACAGAGAAAGACAAAGACAGAGAACACTTTATGTCAAGTATACTGGCATAAGTACATTCACTCTTTAGTAATCCAGCCCTGATCTATGGTACATGTGCACTAAGACATTTATAGCACAATAGTCACAGAGAATCTAAAACAACATAAATGAACTGTAATAGTATAAAGACATCGACATCATTTTAAAAAATTGGAATAGACTTTAGTAGTGGTACTGAGAACGACAGAGAGAGAGAGAGAGAGAGAGGAGAGAGAGAGAGAGAGAGAGAGAGAGAACAGACAGACAGACAGACAGACAGAGACAGACAGAAACAGACAGACAGAGAGAGACAGAGACAGAAGCAGGAGAGAAGACACAGAGAGTGAGAGAGAACAAAGTATTTCAACACGTAGAAACCATAAATACTACTGCTATTATTAAGTCTGTTATGAGTACATAGATTTGGGAACATTTCAGGAACAATATAATTATATGGAGGGAGGGAGGGAGAGAGAGAGAGAGAGAGAGAGAGAGAGAGAAGAGAGAGTGAGTGACAGATAGACAGACAGACAGAGACAGACAGAGACGGAGAGAATCACAGAGAGAGACAGAAAGAGAGATAGAGAGAGAGACAGAGACAGAGACACAGAGAGAGTGACACATGGACAGACATGACACTGAAAGACAATGAGAAAGTGTGGTGGGGGGGGGGGGGGGGGGGGAGGGCGATAAGAGACAGAGTGGGACCGAGATTGAAAAAGAAATAGACACAGAGACAGATGCAGAGAGATAGAGATAGATACAGACAGACAGACAGATAGACAGATGGACGGACGGACGGACAGAGAGAGAGAGAGAGAGAGAGAGAGAGAGAGAGAGAGAGAGAGAGGAAAGACAGAGACAGAGAAGAAAGAGAGAGAGAGAGAGAAAGACAGAGACAGAGAAGAAAGAGAGAGAGAGAGAGAGAGAGAGAGAGAGAGAGAGAGAGAGAGAAAGAACGAGAAAGACAAGAGACAGAGAAGAAAGAGAGAGAGAGAGAGAGAGAGAGAGAGAGAGAGAGAGAGAGAAACTGAAACTGAAACTAAAACTGTTTATTGTCATTACCCGAAAAGGTCTTTTGACAAGGGGGATAACAATTTTCCAGTAGTGCGACACATAATCCACTCTTTGTATGTGCGCAAATTCTTCACACATAATCAAAAAAAATATCGAACATCCATTCCTTGAACAGTCGAACATATTCAAATCATATATAATGAACAATCATCCATTTTACCACTACTACATAATGCAAAGAAAACAACAACAAAAAATATCAGAGAGAGAGAGAGAGAAAGACAGAGACAGAGAAGAAAGAGAGAGAGAGAGAGAGATGAAATGAAAAATGAAATGAAAATCTATTTTCCGACTGTATAGCTATCATAACATAAGCCAATGTACGGTACATCCCGTTGCTAACATACTGGTATTAAAACAACAGATAATAGGACAATGCAAAATGATTACAAAATAATGAAATAAAACCATATTGAATAAAACAGAGGGTGGGGGGGAGAAATAAAGAAATCTGCTGGCGAATACATAAAAACGAAAAGAGACACACACAGAGAGACTGAGGGGAGGGGTGGGGGGTGGGCAGAGACAGAGACGGCTACACAGACAGAGAGACAGAGACAGAGAGAGACAGACAGAGACAGAGACAAAGAGACAGAGAGAGAAGAGAGAGAGAAAGAGAGAAACAGGAACAGAGAGATAGAGAGAGAGAGAGAGAGACAGACAGACAGACAGGCAGACAGACAGATAGACAGACAGACAGTACACAACAAAAAGAACACACAGAGAGAGAGACAGACAGACAGACAGACAGACAGACAGACAGACAGACAGATAGACAGAAAGACAGTACACAACAAAAGGAACATCTATAGACATAAAATCCCAAGGCAAAAGGGGGAAAAACAGAAAAGAACAAAAAGAAAACGAGCATCGTCTAAAAACCTAAACGGCAACAAAACCCCTAAAAGCAACAAATGGCCTTTCTTCTACTTCATCAAGCATCACCTGGGCCATAAAACAACAGCCATGGACAAAGAAAGGACAAGAGACAACATATCCCTCCCTCCCTCCCTCCCTCCCTCCATCCATCCATCCATCCATCCATCCATCACCCATATGTCCATCCATTCATTCATCTTTCCAGGAAGGCAGGCAGGCAGGCAGCCAGTCCATTACCAGCAACTGATGTCGCCTTGCAATTGGTTTGCACTCATGTGAGGACTGTGAACACTGTCACATCTAAATCTGGTATCAGAGGACTTCCAGTAAAAAACTTCAAGTCGTAATCTACCAAGGTTTGGCAAAGCGCTGGCCGTTAAAAGAAAATCCACCACAACTAAATCCACCTACATAGCTAAAACAATGAGTGTAAAACATGTTTACTTCCAACAGGGAATAAAATAACTCTCCACCAATCCAATCCTGACCTTAAAACACTGCGCGCGCACACACGTACATACAGAGAGAGAAAGAGAGAGAGAGAGAGAGAGAGAGAGAGAGAGAGGAGAGAGGGATGCAGGATGCTGGTGGACAGGGTGTGGGAGTCAAAAGGTTAATAATCATCACCTGGCCAAAACACAAGGTCGTGGCTATGAAAGAGGGTCCACTAGAAAAGACAGGACAAGAAACCATCCATTCACACATCCATCCATCCATCCATAAACCCACCCACCCACCCATCCATCCATCCATCCATCCAACAACTCACCATCCATCCATCCATCCAAACATCCATTCACCTGTCCGTCCGTTCTTCCGTCCGTCCATCCATCCATCCATCCATCCCACCCACCCATCCATCTACCAGCCATCCATTCATCCGTCCGTCCATCCGTCCATCCACCCAGCTACCCATCCATCCGTCCATCGATTCATCCATCCATCCATCCACCCACCCATCCATCCACCAACTCACCCACCCACCCACCCACCCATCTACCACCATATCCATCCACCCATCCACCACCCACCCATCCACCCCATCCATCCATCTACCACCACATCCATCCACCCATCCATCCACCCACCGACCTACCTACCCATCCACCCACCCATCCACCCACCCATCCATCCACCAATCCATTTACCCATCCATCCACCCACCCATCCGTCAGTCCGTCCATCCATCTATCCACCCACCCATTCATCTAACCACCCACCCATCCATCATCTATCCATCCATCCATCCATCCATCTGTCTACCCATCAATCCATCCATCTTCTCATCCACCCATCCATCTATCTATCCATCCATCTACTATCCACCCATCCATCTATCCATCCATCAACCCAATACCACAAAGGCAACGTAGTAAGTGCAATTGGTTTGCACTAGTACGAGAAACCTGACCATGTGCAGAGCTAAATCTGCAGTCAGGGAACTTGATAACCTTGCACTTCCAGCTAAATACGGCGAGTTGCAAAACACTTACAGTTGAACAAATTTCACTATAAAGTCAAGAGATCTTTCTTATGTCAGAACAGAATGGATGAAAACAAACGAACAAAACAAAACAAACAAACAAAACTTTTTTTTAAAAAGGGGGGAACCAGAAAAAAACAGCAACACGAAAATAGAACCAGAACGTGTTTTTAATACAACCAGACAAGACAGACAACAAAACAAAACAAACAAACAAAAGAACAAAACAAAAACAAAACAAAATATAATAGAACAGCAAAACAGCCTTCAAGTGTTACAATCGGGACATATTGGCGTTATGTGTTACATGGAGATTGGAAACAACAGAACACACACACACACACAACACATACACACACACACACACACACACACACACACACACACAGAGGCGGGTGAAACGCATGGTATGGTGTACTCCGGTGAAGTACTTTTCGTAGATAAAACTACCCTCATTTATCAACTAAGTAACATAACTCTTGAGAGTCACGGAGTTATCTCCCATGTAGAATTTCTCAAACCCAACACAGTTTGCGCTACCCCTTCAGCTAGCATAGACGCAGCCACAAAGCATAAAGTGGTAAGCTCAGAACATTCCTTAAGAAAGGAATGCCCAAGTTACCTATATACCCTTTTTTTTTAGGAATGTTCTGAGCTTACCACTTTATGCTTTGTGGCTGCGTCTATGCTAGCTGAATGGGTAGCGCAAACTGTGTTGGGTTTGAGAAATTCTACATGGGAGATAACTCCGTGACTCTCAAGAGTTATGTTACTTAGTTGATATTTAAAATTCTCCCTGCTTCCCTCTTATTTCCTTTGGTATTACCCTCATTTATGATGGGAAAATTCTGTTTTGGCACACAATACATGACGAAACACTACATGATAACAATTTAGGGAAAAACAACAACATGAACACATGCATAAGTAAAGAAACAGATGTAACATAATTCACTACAAATACGATATTCATATTACGGAACAACAGGGCAAACACAGCTTGATATTATTAAGGGGAAACAGTTATCAAAAACCAACCAACCAACCAACCAACCAAACCAAACAGCCAACCAAATAATAAATATATACATGAATAAATAAATAAACAAAATAGATAAGGTGACATGACCGTTAATTCATGTTCAGGTTAAAACAACAACAAAATCAACAACGAAACAAGTTAAGGGGAAAACAAAACAAAACTGCGCGTGGCGTGTGTGTGTGTGTTTCAGTGTGTGTGTATGTGTATGTATGAGTGTGTGTGCGCGCGCGCGTGAGAGAGAGAGAGAGAGAAAGAGAGAGAGAGAGAGAAACAGACAAACAGACAGACAGAGAGAAAGACAGAGACAGAAACAGACAGAGAGCCAGAAAGAGATAGAGAACGTCAGAAGACAGACAAACATACAGACAGAGAAAGTCTACAAAAACTCTGTTTAGAAAAAAAAACAAAAAAACAATCCGAAACAATTCATCTTTCTGAAAATATTTGGCGACAACGATTTTACAGCGTTTTGCCACAGACCGAAAACTAAGACTATAATAATCATGATTGATGAATATATTTTGAAGGTTCTCAAGTCTCGCGCTCCCAACTCCCTAGAAACTTTCACCTCACCCCCACCCTCACCCACCCCTTGACTCCCCCCTCCCTTTCCCCCAATCTCAACCTTTTCCACCCTCATCTCCTTCGCCTCCCAAAATCTCGAAATAATTTCTTGCACTCAGAGGACCTTCGAACTGTGTGTTCTGGTGCTGTTTCTGGAAAAGTAAGACGAGGACAGTCGACCCATTTTGCCGTGTTTCTTCACAAGGCTAAAAAAATGTTCTGCCGTAAGATTAACAGTGCTAAGTTGTTATTGCTGTTGTTGTTGTTGTTGTTGTTGTTGTTGTTGTCGATGTCGTTGCTACTATGGTGTGTGAGTGGAACTCTTTTTTGTTTTCTTTTCTTTCTTTGATTTAAAAAAAATTTTGGGGGGTGGTGTTGGTGGTGGTTTTTGTTTTAATTTTTCCTTCTTCTTCTTTTTCTTCTTCTTGTTCTTGTTCCTCCTCCTCCTTTTCTTCTTTTTGTTATTCTTCCTCTTCTTCTTCTTCTATTTTTTTTCCTTTATTTTCTTTTTTTTAAAATTTTCTTCTTCTTCTTCTTCTTCTTCTTCCTCCTCCTCTTTTTCCCATTCCTCTTCTTTTTCTTCCTCTTCTCCTCCTCCTCTTTTTCTTCTTTTTATTCTTCTTCCTCTTCTTCTTTTTCTTTCTAATTTTTTTCTCCCCCCCCCCCCCTTCATTTTCTTCTTCTTCTGCTTCCTCTTCTTCTTCCTCCTCCTCCTCTTTTTTTCTTCTTCCTCTTCTTCTTTTTCTTTCTATTTTTTTTTCTTTTTTCCCCCCCTTCATTTTCTTCTTCTTCTGCTTCCTCTTCTTCTTCCTCTTCTTCTTCCTCTTCTTCTTTCTCTTCCTCCTCCTCCCCCCTTCTCCTTCTTCTTCTTCTTTTATTCGGCATCGCAACAGCATATTGCTACTGCTGCAATAGAGATTTCTGTTCATGTTATCGCGCGCTGACCTTGCTGACGCTATTTGCTACAGTTCATCAGAAGTAGGTGTTACCGAAAATCTGGACCATGCGTCTCGTCACCATATGTTTTGGGGGTTGGGGGGTGGGGGGGTGGGGGTGGGGGGTGGGGAGTGGAGTGTGAGGGTCATTTTCTGATGACTATACTACTTGCATTCAAACCTCTCTACTGTTCTCACAAAGGTCTACTTCATTCGTGGATAAACATTACTCGTTTTTTTTTATTTTTATTTTTATTTTTATTTTTTATTTTGTTTCCGTTTATCGGTTTGATGTGTGTGTGTGTGTGTGTGTGTGTGTGTGTGTGTGTGTGTGTGTGTGTGTGTGTGTGTGTGTGTGTGTGTGTGTGTGTGTGTGTGTGTGTGTGAGTGAGTGAGTGAGCCAGTGTGTGTGTGTGTGTGCATGCGTGCGTGCGCGCACTCGCTTGTCCATTTTATTAGTCGTTTGAAGGATCACTTAACGATGCAGGTACCTTTACAGCTGACATCACATTGCAGTCATCAACCCCCCCCCCCGACCTCCTCCCCCCCCCCCACACACACATACACACCCATATCTCCCTTCCCCGGGCACAGCTCATGACTAACGAGAGGTCTAAACCTTGGTTATAACGACCAGAAAGACATAAACACGCCTCAAGGAAACGCCTGCACCATGTTCACCAACTCCAAAAACGTAACCCTTTGACTGCTTCATTCAAATAACACAGACATGCACGCAAGCACGCACACAGACATGCACGCACACGCGCGCACACACACACACACACGCACACGCGCGCGCACACAC
>CM060309.1:7621986-7624486 GCA_030674185.1 Monoplex corrugatus | reverse complement strand
GAGCCAGAAGAACAAGAAAACCAATATATAAGCGCGTATCCAACAAAACAAAACAAAACAAGCGCAAATTTTCGGCCAACTAGCCTTTGTCAAGCGCGAACGCACGGTCACAAGCATTTGGTGTTTGTTGTGGATCTTATATTCACGCTTGACAAAGACCAGTTGGCGAAAATTTGCGCCTGTCTTGTTTTGTTGTATTAAATAGCGTTCTGATTTTATTTTCGTGTTTTTCTGGTTCCATAGTACGGGGTCACGCTCGTTATCATATTCACACAATGCCACAAAATCAATAGAAAATAAATCAGTCCAAATCTTTCACGGATAGTCATCCGCAATACGGGTCATGCCAGTTATAATATTCACACAATGCCATGAAATCAATAGAAAACACGAACAATTAAGCCTGAGTCCTTCACTTAAGACACTGGTAGTTTCCCATAGTGTTGGTCAGGTTAGTTATATTCAATTCAATGCCAAAAATCAATAGAAAATAATTAAACCTAACTTTTTCACCTGAAATACTGGTAGTCTGTCATAGTGCTGGTCACACTAGTTATCATGTTCATGCAATGCCACAAAATCAATAGAAAACAATTAAGCCCAAGTCTTTCAAGTTTGAAAACTGACAGACTTCCATAGTACTAGTCATGTCACGCTATATGTCATATTTACACAATGTGATATAATCAGGAAGATTAGGAAAAGACAAGCAACATTTATAGGCCATTTTATGAGGAAGGGTGATTTGGAGCACCTGGTCACAACGGGAAAGCTGGAGGGAAAGAGAGCACCAGGTAGACCCAGGGAGAGAATGCTGGACGGACTTGCAGAGTGGCTGGGGATGAAGAGGGTGGGAGAGATGCTGGGGGCAACGAGAGAGAGAGATGGATGGAAGTCCATGGTCGCCAACGCCATGCGGCAAGGCACTGATGATGATGATGATGATGATATAATCAGTAGAAAATAATTAAGCCCCAAATCTTTCACTCTGAAAACGGGTAATCTTCACAAGTTATAACATTCACACAATAAAAAATAACCAATAAAAAATGAATAAGCCCAATTCTTTCACTTTGAAAACATGTAGTCTTCTATAGTACGGTCACGCTCTTATACATTCACACAGTTGCTACAAAATCAATAGAAAACAATTAAGCCCCAAGTCTTTCAATTTTGAAAACTGACAGACTTCCATAGTAACTGGTCACGCTAGATGTCATATTTACACAATGTGACCTTATCAGACAGATATAGAAAGACAGATAGTTTAGATAGACAGATAGATAGATAGATAGATAGATAGATAGATAGAAAGGAAGTGAGGGATAGTAGAGACAGACAGATAGACAGACAGATAGAAGTAGAGACGAGATAGACAGATAGATAGACAGATAGATAGATAGAGGTAGACAGATAGATAGATGGGACGAAGATAGAGATGATGGATAATGAGATAGAAGATAAATAGGACAGATAGATAGAGGGATAGATAGATAGATAAACAAATAGATAAGATATATAGATTAAACATTAGAAGATGGACAGATAGATAGATATAGATAGATGGATAGACAGATAGAAATAGATAGATAAGATAGATAGACAGTAGATTAGATATTGATAGATAGGTAGATGGATAGATATTGATAGATAATGATGGATGGATAGATAGATAGATAGATAGAAGTGAGAGAAGAGAAGATAGAGAGAGATATTTCAAAATGCAAAACATTTTAATTCTTAAGGATAATGCCATCAGGTCACACCACACCTGTGTTACAGTTAGTCCTCGCTACACTTCAATATACCATAAGTATAAAAGATAAACTTGATAAGGAACTAATAATCAATGAAATTAATAAATAATAACAACCTAATAATTAAACCAAAGTCTTTCACTTTGCACACAAATAATTAATAAATAAAAATAACCTAATAATTAAACCAAAGTATTTCACTTTGCACACTAATAATTAATAAATAAAATACACTAATAATTAAACCAAAGTATTTCACTTCGCACACTAAAAACTGATAAATAATAACAACCTATTATTTAAACCAAAGTATTCATTTTGTACACTTATAATTAATAAATATTAATAACTAATAATATAAACCAAAGTATTTCACTATTGACACTAAAAAATGATAAATAATAACAACCTAATATTTAAACAAAGTATTCAATTTGCACATAACAATTAATAATTTAATAAACATAAAATAACTAAGATTAATCCTAAAGTCTTTCGCATGGACACTGGTAACTTCATAATATGGGCCCACGCTCGTATCACGAAAAAAGTGTGACATCGTTAAAAGTGTCAGCTGACCGGCGCCGAACGTGACATAAACACACGTGTCTGTTGCAGGGGACACCAGCGGCCATACGGTAATGACCGACACTGACGGCTGGCTGCATCTTCCCTCCGGCTGGTCATTAAATACCCCCCCCCCCCTCTCTCTCTCTATCTCTTTCTTTTCTGTCTGTCTGTCT
>CM060309.1:7616986-7619486 GCA_030674185.1 Monoplex corrugatus | reverse complement strand
ACAGAGACAGAGAGAGAGAGAGTAAGACAGACAGACAGAAAGAAAGAAACAGAGTGAGAAGAAAGAGAGACAGACATGATAGACAGGCACAGAGAGAGAGGGGGGGAAGGAGAGATAGACAGACAGAGAGAGTGACAGACAGACAGAGAAGAGAAAGAGAAAGAGAGAGAGAGACACAGATAGAGAGACATCATCACAGGTGCCCTGCCGCATGGCGTGCGATCATGGACTTCCATCTGTCTCTACTCTCGTTGCCCCTAGCATCTCAACCCACCCTCCTCGTCCCCAGCCACTCTGCAAGTCCGTCCAGCATTTTCTCCCTGGGTCTACCTGGTGCTCTCTTTCCCTCCAGCTTTCCCGTTGTGACCAGGTGCTCCAAATCCCCTTCCTCATAAAATGGACTATAAATGTTGCCTGTCTTTTCCTAATCTTCCTTAGGAGTGATCTACTTGTGTCTGCCTCCATCAAGACTGTCTCGTTTGTTTTTTTGCTGTCCATGGAACTCTCAACATTCTTCTTAGAAACCACATCTCGGCTGCCTCAATCTTGTTCTGGCTTTGCTTGTTGACTGTCCACGCCTCACATCCGTACAACAAGACAGAGACAGACAGACAGAAACATAGAGTGAGAGAGAAAGAGAAACAGACAGACAGCACAGACATATACAATAGATAGACAGACAGAGACAAAAAAGAGAGTAAGAGAGAGAGAGAGAGAGAGAGAGAGAGAGAGAGAGAGAGAGAGAGAAGAGAGAAACGAGACAGAGAGAGAGAGGCACAGAGACAGAGACAGAGAGAAGAAACGAAAAGAAAAACAGTCAAAGTGTACATCTCTTTAGTATATTTTTCTTTCCTTTTTTTCTGTTAGCTTTTTCCTTTTAAAAACATGCAATACAAATCTTCAAGTATTGTTTCCTTCCGCCTTGTCAACTTAAACGTGTGTGAGCAGATGTACGCTTTCTGCTCAGCTGACTTGATTTGCAGTTTTTGTAAGTTTCTGATCATTTGTTTTTTTGTTTATATGGAAAAAAAAAAATAACGGCCTACCCAAAAACTCCAGAAAACTTTTCTCTTTGCTTTAAATTAAAAATTCCAGTTGCTTTCCGCTTCAAATAATCCTGTCTAAGAGAGGACGCTGATGAGTAGGAAAACTTGTCCAAAAAACAAACAGGCTTTATAGAATGAGATGACGGGGGAACCTACATTAAAAACAACCGCAGAAAAGAAAGAGGAAAAAAAAAAAAAAAAAAAACGCAAGGAAAAGAAACGAGAACTAAAAGAAAGAGAAAGGAGAAAAAGAACACGAAATCAGAAAACAGAAACAGAAGAAAAGAAAAGAAGAAGGAAGGAAGGAAGGAAGGAAGGAGGAAGGAAGGAAGGAAGGAAGAAAATAAGGAAGAAAGAAAGGAACGATGGACAAAGCTGGATAAAAAAAATAACGAAAAAGAAATAAAAGAAAAAAAAATAGGAAGGAAAAACGAAAGACGGAAAAAGAAACAAATGAAGAAAACTGACCGACGAAAAGACAAACAGCAAAGAAAAAAACAAAAACAAAAAACAAAAAAAACCGAGAGATAACAAGACAGTTCAGAAAATTAACATAAATAGTGAAAAAAAAAAACAACTAAAAAGAAAGAAGGAAAAAATTGACCAAAAAAAAAAAAAAAAAAAAAAAAAGGAAAAGGGGAAAAAGGACAGAAAGACATACAGACCCATACCACACTCCCACCCACCCTCTAACCCCCACCCCCACCCCCGAAAAAAAAATCCGGGAAAAGCAAAGAAACAGAGAAAAGAAAAAGCACAACAGAATTAAAACAATTTTAAAAACAACAACAACAACAAGAACAACAACAAAGAAGAAGAAGAAGGAAAAGGAGAAGAAGGAGAGGGCCTCAGGCCCTCGGTTGGTTTAATTTCATAAGTAGCAGACGACAGTTGTTCTCATTCTCTTGTCAGAGATGGAAGGGGTGGAAGTCCCTGTCCCTACCCCACATTCAAATCCCCATCGTTTTCTAGACACAACACAACACCCCCCACCCACACACACACACACACACTCCTATTTTCTACCCCCCCCACCCTCCCTCCCCCTTCTCCTTCCCCGTTGAGTCCTCCAGGGCACCTGCCGTGACTTGTCGTCACCATGACAACCACACACCTACCAGCCTCATTCCAGACACTGACATAACGAACATCTCCACTGGAAACAGAAGAAAACAGGGGGGTGGGGGTGGGGTGGGGTGGGGTGGGGTGGAGGATGGCGGGGGTAAAGGCGGGGATGGGATGGGGTGGGGTCAGGAGAGGGACGGGAAGAGGGCGTCACATGAAGGCAAGGAGTTTGCCGTCAGAGACGAATGAAAAAAGACCGAGTGACAGAGAGAGAGAGAGAGAGCAGACCAGAGAGAAAGAGAGAGAGAGAGAGCAGATCAGAGACAGAAGAGACAGACAGACAGACAGCAGACGAAAGACAGCCAGCCAGGCAGACAGAATACGAGAGC
>CM060309.1:7606986-7609486 GCA_030674185.1 Monoplex corrugatus | reverse complement strand
GTGCATGTGGAATTCGTTCCGAGCGCGGAGACGTCGTCTTGAGAAACTAAAACTGAAACTGAAACAGTGGATTTACCACGTGATACTCGGGTTGCTCTCCCCTCTCAGAGCGCCTTCAAGGGGACGGACCTGGTCACGATTTTCAACTGCCGTAGGATCTTAAACGTGCGCAGGACAAAAGGAACACGGCGGGTTCGACTCGTTTTTCATCCTGTTCCAAAGGACTGGACGTTCAGTTCGATTTTCCGGTCAGACTGAGGAGAAACAAAAAAGCCTCAACGGGAAACGAACCCTGGAACCTCGAGTTTAGTTATTGGCAGTTGAACGTCTGAACCTATCTGCCACTCTTTTCCTTTAAATTTACAACCCCCCCAAAAACCGTCACAGAGGCAAAGCATTCTGATGTACAACATATACGTAATTGTCATTATTATGTTTATATTATTCATAGTTACAGCCCTGACATAACTCTGACCAGTTGGCTGGGCTTTAAACAAAAATAATACTTTATTGTTCAATGCTGTTGACCTGTAGACAGTATACTATAGTGTCTGACATATAGTGTCTGGAATACACATTGCTATAATTATTATTGTTGTTGTAGTAGTAGTAGTAGTAGTAGTAGTAGTAGTAGTAGTAGTAGTAGTAGTAGTAGTAGTAGTAGTAGTAGTAGCAGTAGTCTCAACATTATTATTATTATTATCATCATCATATCATCATCATCATCATCATCAATATAATTGTAATTATCATTACTGTTATCGTATTATCATTATAAGAGAATATTTACTTAACAATTTTTATACACATAATACCCATTGTATATTTAGTTTAACAGATATGCCTTTACATTTTTTTCAAGTTTGCTGCTGTTTATAATAACAATGGGTTTATTAGAAGAAAAAAACCCTTAAAATGCAAATGCACAATAATCACATACGTAGACCACTTTTAGACGTCAAATTCTAACGCTCCAAATGCAATATATTACAACATTTTGTTATTTTACGATCCTGTTTTCACTTAATTTCTCCCAAGATATAGAGTTCCACAACAATGACACTGATTTAAATGAAACATATTTTTGCTGAATAAATTTCAATAGTTTAAAGTAATGATAAAAAAATTCTTAAACGGAGTTAATCTTTCATCATAAATCTTATATGTATTCTCTGTACCTGCTCCTCTGTGTCTACTTGATTTATCTACGTTTATTCAGTCATATCTATATTAATTAAATTAATGGAAACAAAATTATCTCGTTACTGTTTCTAAATCTTGATGTCCACTTTGAAACTTCTAGCGTATGAAATACTACTTTTCTCACACTGCACTGGGGCAGCAGGGAAGTTTCAGTCTTTTTCTCCTAATTTTTGTATCTGGTGTTTGTTTGTGATCTTACGCTTGACAAAGGCCAGTTGGCCGAAAATTTGCTCTTGTCTTGTCTTGTTGTATTAAACACGTGTTCTTATTCCTTTTTCGTGTTTTTTTCTGGTTCCTGTTTGAAATATTGTTATGTTTTCTGTATGTAGCATGTTGTCAAATCTCAAAAATGTTCCTCTTATGTGTATGAATTGATATTATTTTTCGTTACTATGCTGTGTGTTGATGCCTGTTCATTGTAAAAAAATAAATAAATAAAATAAAATAAAAAAGTGAAAAAAAATCTCGTTACTGTGTGATACCTTTTTTCTGAACACACAAACTTTAAAACAACTTAACTGCTAAGTTGTTAGTATTTTTCCAAATGGCCTTCCACTGAATCTGGTGATTTACATAAAATAAAACGGTACCATTTTAACAAAATTCGATTAACTTTACAAAACTGTGTGTAATTTCCACGCGAAGTGAAAATCCTGACTGGCATCAACAATGATGTTATCAATAAAATGGACCTTTATAAACATGATTTGGGATCATGTAACAAAAGTATTCGATCACAATGACATGCAGGTTAGTCAGTGTGAACTTTGTAAGTGTAGATTCCATCAAGTACCTCTCTCTCTCTCTCTCTCTCTCTCTCTCTCTCTCTCTCTCTCTCTCTCTCTCTCTCTCTCTCTCTCTCTCTCTCTCTATTTAATTAAAGTCATGTCATGCAAAGATGTTTACTTAACCAGACAAGTAGCCTGGTTTATTCATAAATGTTTTGAAATAAGAACACAACCAGTATGATGACCATTATAGACTAAATTGGTTATGACCTACATATTCAGCTCACTTAGTGACATTGGTCTTTGTGCCATAAGTCAATAAAATTCATGTTCATGTTCTCTCTCTCTCTCTCTTTCTTTCTGTCACACACACACACACACACACACACACACACCACACACACACACACACACACACACAAGGTGGGTACAAAAAGGTACTAACAGCAACGGAAGGACAGTCAAACCATTGAAGTCTGCACAGATCACTACAGCAAAACGTCGTTCAACACACCAAATCAACATTCGCACAGACAGACAAACAAGGAGAGGAGAAAGAGAGAGGAAGA
>CM060309.1:7586986-7604486 GCA_030674185.1 Monoplex corrugatus | reverse complement strand
TAATTACTACAGTCTCTTTGTTTTTTATATTTTAGGGATTCCAGCGAGTGGTTTGTTTAAAGCAATAACGGTACACGTTCCGATAATGCTATGGAGTGATAATCTGTAGAAATCCAACAAACAACCTCAATATCTACTCGTACTCATATGCCTTCATTTCCACCACCTTCAGTCAGGTTAGCAGGTTGTGTGAAGTCTGGCCACAAACAGCGATAAGAAAATATCACTTCTGACACAGTGAAAACTTATCTAGCACAGAATCACTCATCCCTGAAAACTGCATCAAATTGCATCAAACGTTTTTTCTTCTAAAACTGTACTAACCATTCGGTACGAACGTGTGCCTCCAATTACTCCTCCCGGCAGTTTCTGTGGTGACTACAAACATTTACAAAACAGTATTGGTGTATTCTGATGATACCCACAAGTACCCCAATGCCATTGTGTACGTCTCTTATAAATTGCCACTAACACCTCCAATAAATTGCCATTAACACTTCCAATAAATTGACACTAACATCTCCAATAAATTGACACTAACACTTCCAATAAAGTGACACTAACACTTCCAATAAATTGACACTAACATCTCCAATAAATTGCCACTAACACCTCCAATAAATTGCCATTAACACTTCCAATAAATTGCCACTAACATCTCCAATAAATTGCCACTAACACTTCCAATAAATTGACACTAACACTTCCAATAAATTGACACTAACACTTCCAATAAACTGCCACTAACACCTCCATTAAATTGCCACTAACACCTCCAATAAATTGACACTAACACCTCCAATAAATCGACACTAACACCTCCAATAAATTGCCACTAACACCTCCAATAAATTGCCACTAACACTTCCAATGAATTGACACTAACACTGCCGATAAGTTGACACTAACACTTCCAATAAATTGACACTAACACTTCCAATAAATTGACACTAACACCTCCAATAAATTGACACTAACACCTCCAATAAATTGACACTAACATCTCCAATAAATTGACACTAACACCTCCAATAAATTGACACTAACACCTCCAATAAAGTGACACTAACACCTCCAATAAAGTGACACTAACACCTCCAATAAATTGACACTAACACCTCCAATAAATTGACACTAACACCTCCAAGGAAGTGACACTAACACCTCCAATAAATTGGCACTAACACCTCCAATAAATTGACACTAACACCTCCAATAAATTGACACTAACACCTCCAATAAATTGACACTAACACCTCCAATAAATTGACACTAACACCTCCAATGAATTGACACTAACACCTCCAATAAATTGACACTAACACCTCCAATAAATTGACACTAACACCTCCAATAAAGTGACACTAACACCTCCAATAAAGTGCCACTAACACCTCCAATAAAGTGACACTAACCTCCAATAAATTGACACTAACACCTCCAATAAATTGACACTAACACCTCCAATAAATTGACACTAACACTGCCGATAAGTTGACTGTAGTACTATTGAAAATAACTTTAAACTGCAGTCTGAATTAATCAGAATGATTTAGGCATCCAGTGAAATCAGATTGCGGTGTTATTAAAATTCGACAAGAAAAATTCATCTGTATACACGTTTTATCCATTAGTTTATTCTATGACAACAAAGTTATATAACGGTTAGGTTCAGATGGTTTTTTATTTCGCAATTTCCTAACACAACGATTTTGAAGTAATGGAATATTTCTAAGGGATCCAAAATAAAGCGATAACTTTGAAGTAATGAAATATTTCTACACGATCGAAAGTATGCAAGTTGTAGCGGTTTTCCGGATCGTTCACCCCGTCTGTTTTGGTCTTTTTTGAGATTGACACGAGTCCGGACGTTTGTTGAAGTATTATATCAGATAAACACAAACATATATCCAGCAGCGAAGGAAGGCTTACTTCGTTTGGGATGTATTCAATGAATTTGAACAAACTCTCTGCAATCAATGAAACTTTCGTTCATTTAAGTCGGCAGTGAAGATCACGAGAACCTGTATGTGTGTATAAGCACTGACAGGTGTCCACTACGCAGTGATTGATGGATTACAAATTGCAGCGCTCCACGGACATTCAATACGCGTAGATGTTTGTCTAGGAACCTGGACAAATTGGCCAGTTTCCAAAATCTTCTGCATGAAAAAAACACAACACCCACCACTCGCAGTTACAGAACGTTCTCTTTAAGTCACACAAAACTGACAGTAAGCAATTCGTAAACAATGTATACATAAATACAAGGAATCATTTCAGCTATAATCGTTTTGAAAGCACAAAGTGTAACCCACACAAAAGCGAATACTTTCAACCAAATCTCTGACACATTTACACGTGTAACATATCTACGACATCTTGTCTATTAGCGTTTTGACAGATTTTTTCCCTCAAGTTTTGCCGTGCACAGTCTGTTGGTGTCAGGACACAGATTTTCTCCCTCAAGTTTTGCCAGGCAGTCTGTTGGTGTCAGGACACAGATTTTTCCCTCAAGTTTTGCCAGGCAGTCTGTTGGTGTCAGGACACAGATTTTCTCCCTCAAGTTTTGCCAGGCAGTCTGCTGGTGTCAGAACACAGATTTTTTCCCCTCAAGTTTTGCCAGGCAGTCTGTTAGTGTCAGAACACAGATTTTTTCCCTCAAGTTTTGCCGTGCACAGTCTGTTGGTGTCAGGACACAGATTTTCTCCCTCAAGTTTTGCCAGGCAGTCTGTTGGTGTCAGAACACAGATTTTTTCCCTCAAGTTTTGCCAGGCAGTCTATTGGTGTCAGGACACAGATTTTCTCCCTCAAGTTTTGCCAGGCAGTCTGTTGGTGTCAGAACACAGATTTTTTCCCTCAAGTTTTGCCAGACAGTCTGCTGGTGTCAGGACACAGATTTTCTCCCTCAAGTTTTGCCGTGCACAGTCTGTTGGTGTCAGGACACAGATTTTCTCCCTCAAGTTTTGCCGTGCACAGTCTGTTGGTGTCAGGACACAGATTTTCTCCCTCAAGTTTTGCCACAGATTTTCTCCTTCAAGTTTTGCCGTGCACAGTCTGTTAGTGTCAGGACACAGATTTTCTCCCTCAAGTTTTGCCAGGCAGTCTGTTGGTGTCAGGACACAGATTATCTCCCTCAAGTTTTGCCAGGCAGTCTGTTGGTGTCAGGACACAGATTATCTCCCTCAAGTTTTGCCAGGCAGTCTGTTAGTGTCAGGACACAGATTTTCTCCCTCAAGTTTTGCCAGGCAGTCTGTTAGTGTCAGGACACAGATTATCTCCCTCAAGTTTTGCCAGGCAGTCTGTTGGTGTCAGGACACAGATTATCTCCCTCAAGTTTTGCCAGGCAGTCTGTTAGTGTCAGGACACAGATTTTCTCCCTCAAGTTTTGCCAGGCAGTCTGTTAGTGTCAGGACACAGATTTTCTCCCTCAAGTTTTGCCAGGCAGTCTGTTAGTGTCAGGACACAGATTTTCTCCCTCAAGTTTTGCCAGGCAGTCTGTTGGTGTCAGGACACAGATTTTTTTCCCTCAAGTTTTGCCAGGCAGTCTGTTAGTGTCAGGACACAGATTTTCTCCCTTAAGTTTTACTGTACACAGTCCACGGTTTTCCTACCAGTTGCACTTTTAAGAAGTATGGTGACGGAAACATAATTTTGTACAGCTATGGTCAGTGTCACTCACTATAGCTGTCCCCTCCACAGCAGTTACAAGCCTCTCATGTGGTGGGTCTTTGGGACTGCCGTGAACACAAAGCTGTCTAAATCCCTTGACTTGCAACTAACGCCACGGCGGGCAAGACAGAGGGACTGGAGGACGGTAGTTATGTCAAAGCCAAGGGCTCAGAGTGGAGAGATAAAAGGCAATGATCTGGGGTCATACGGCAGGCCAAGGGGACTTTTATCAGCAACAAGAAGGTACAAAGCACAGCTAGAAAAAACAAGACGTACAGGCACGAAGATAGAGACAGACACAGACACACAGACACAGACACACAGACACACACACACACACACACACACACACACACACACTCACACACACACACACACACAGACACACACACACACACACAGACACACACAGACACACACACAGACACACACACACAGACACACACAACACACAGAAACAGACACACAGACACACACACAGACACACACAGACACACACACACACACAGACACACAACACACACACACACACACACTCACAGACACACACACACACACACACACACACAACACAGACATCCACACAGATATACATACACACACACACACACACAACACACAGACAAACACACAGATATACATACACACACAGACACGCACACACACACACACACACACACACAGATATACATACACACACACGCACACACACTCACACACACACACACACACACATACACACACACACACAACACACACAACCACACAGATATACATACACACACACACGCACACACACACAGACACAGACACACACAGACACACAGGCACTGTACATGTAAGAACACACAATGTTATCCGACTATCGAATGTTTAACGAGGCAACACCAACACTAGTAACAGCTCAGAACACTCAGGGTTGTTGTTGTTTTTCATTCGACCTGCCATCATATCGTTTTGATACTACTTGCTAGCTGCAAAGTCTCTCCATTACTTTACGGCAAAACATTACAATTGGCAAATGACGAGACTTTGTGGCAAGACATTGGCAAGTGACAAGACTTTATGGCAGAACACTGGCAAATGACAACATTTTGAGACAAGACACTGCAGCTGGCAACTGACAACAAAACTTTAAGGCAAAACATTACAGCTGGTAAATAACAAGACTTTGTGACAAAACATTACAGCTGGTAAATAACAAGTACTTTGTGACAAAACATTACAGCTGGTGAATAACAAGTCTTTGTGACAAAACATTACAGCTGGTAAATAACAAGACTTTGTGACAAAACATTACAGCTGGTAAATAACAAGACTTTGTGACAAAACACTACAGCTGGTAAATAACAAGACTTTGTGACAAAACATTACAGCTGGTAAAGAACAAGACTTTGTGACAAAACATTACAGCTGGTAAATAACAAGACTTTGTGACAAAACATTACAGCTGGTAAATAACAAGACTTTGTGACAAAACACTACAGCTGGTAAATAACAAGTCTTTGTGACAAAACATTACAGCTGGCAATGGACAAGTCTTTGTGACAAAACATTACAGGTGGCAAAGAACAAGACTTTGTGACAAAACATTACAGCTGGTAAATAACAAGACTTTGTGACAAAACATTACAGCTGGCAAATAACAAGTCTTTGTGACAAAACATTACAGCTGGCAAATAACAAGACTTTGTGACAAAACATTACAGCTGGCAAATAACAAGTCTTTGTGACAAAACATTACAGCTGGCAAATAACAAGACTTTGTGGCAAAACATTACAGCTGGCAAATAACAAGTCTTTGTGACAAAACATTACAGCTGGCAAATAACAAGACTTTGTGGCAAAACATTACAGCTGGCAAATAACAAGTCTTTGTGACAAAACATTACAGCTGGCAAATAACAAGTCTTTGTGACAAAACATTACAGCTGGTAAATAACAAGACTTTGTGACAAAACATTACAGCTGGTAAATAACAAGACTTTGTGACAAAACATTACTGCTGGCAAAGAACAAGACTTTGTGACAAAACATTACAGCTGACAAAGAACAAGACTTTGTGACAAAACATTACAGCTGGTAAATAACAAGACTTTGTGACAAAACATTACAGCTGGTAAATAACAAGACTTTGTGACAAAACACTACAGCTGGTAAATAACAAGACTTTGTGACAAAACATTACAGCTGGTAAATAACAAGACTTTGTGACAAAACATTACAGCTGGTAAATAACAAGACTTTGTGACAAAACATTACAGCTGGTAAATAACAAGACTTTGTGACAAAACATTACAGCTGGTAAATAACAAGACTTTGTGACAAAACATTACAGCTGGCAAAGAACAAGACTTTGTGACAAAACATTACAGCTGGTAAAAACAAGCTTTGTGACAAAACATTACAGCTGGTAAATACAAGACTTTGTGACAAAACAATTACAGCTGGCAAAGAACAAGACTTTGTGACAAAACATTACAGCTGGTAAAACAAGACTTTGTGACAAAACATTACAGCTGGTAAAAACAAGACTTTGTGACAAAACATTACAGCTGGTAAATAACAAGACTTTGTGACAAAACATTACAGCTGAAGGAAATACAAACTGAAAACATTAAGCTGTAAAACAAGACTTGTGACAAAACATTACAGCTGGAAAGACAAGCTTGTGACAAAACATTACAGCTGGTAAAACAAGACTTTGTGACAAAACATTACAGCTGGTAAACAAGCTTGTGACAAAACATTACGCTGGCAAAGACAAGACTTTGTGACAAAACATTACAGTGTAAAACAAGACTTTGTGACAAAACATTACAGCTGAAAGACAAGACTTTGTGACAAAACATTACAGCTGTAAACAAGCTTGTGACAAAACATTACAGCTGCAAAGACAAGACTTTGTGACAAAACATTACACTGAAAGACAAGACTTTGTGACAAACATTACAGCTGAAAGAACAGACTTTGTGACAAAACATTACAGCTGGAAGACAAGACTTTGTGACAAACATTACAGCTGGTAAAACAAGACTTGTGACAAAACATTACAGCTGGTAAACAGACTTTGTGACAAACATTAAGCTGGTAAATACAAGACTTGTGACAAAACATTACAGCTGAAAAAACAGAACTTTGTGACAAACATTACAGCTGCAAAGACAAGACTTTGTGACAAAACATTACAGCTGGTAAATACAGACTTGTGACAAACATTACAGCTGCAAAGACAAGCTTTGTGACAAAACATTACAGCTGGTAAATACAAGCTTTGTGACAAAACATTACAGCTGGCAAGGACAAGACTTGTGACAAAACATACAGCTGAAAAACAAGCTTTGTGACAAAACATTACAGCTGGAAAGACAAGACTTGTGACAAACATTACAGCTGGTAAATAACAAGACTTTGTGACAAACATACAGCTGGAAATAACAAGACTTTGTGACAAACATTACAGCTGGTAAATACAAGACTTTGTGACAAACATTACAGCTGCAAAGAACAAGCTTGTGACAAAAATACAGCTGGAATACAAGCTTTGTGACAAAACATTACAGTGGAAATAACAAGACTTGTGACAAACATTACAGCTGGTAAATAACAAGCTTTGTGACAAACATTACAGCTGGTAAATAACAAGACTTTGTGACAAACATTACAGCTGGCAATGACAAGACTTTGTGACAAAAATACAGCTGGCAAAGACAAGACTTTGTGACAAAACATACAGCTGGCAAAGACAAGACTTGTGACAAAACATTCAGTGAAAAACAAGACTTGTGCAAAACACGCTGAAAAACAAGACTTGGCAAACATCAGTGGAAAACAAGACTTGGCAAAACATCAGTGGCAAGACAAGACTGACAAAACATTACAGCTGGTAAATAACAAGACTTTGTGACAAAACATTACAGCTGGTAAATAACAAGACTTGTGACAAAACATTACAGCTGGTAAATAACAAGACTTTGTGACAAAACATTACAGCTGGTAAATAACAAGACTTTGTGACAAACATTACAGCTGGTAAATAACAAGACTTTGTGACAAAACATACAGCTGGAAATAACAAGACTTTGTGACAAAACATTACAGATGGTAAAAACAAGACTTTGTGACAAAACATACAGATGGTAAATACAAGACTTTGTGACAAAACATTACAGATGGTAAATAACAAGACTTTGTGACAAAACACTACAGATGGTAAATAACAAGACTTTGTGACAAAACATTACAGCTGGTAAATAACAAGACTTTGTGACAAAACATTACAGATGGTAAATAACAAGACTTTGTGACAAAACATTACAGCTGGTAAATAACAAGACTTTGTGACAAAACATTACAGCTGGCAAATAACAAGTCTTTGTGACAAAACATTACAGCTGGCAAATAACAAGTTTTTGTGACAAAACATTACAGCTGGCAAATAACAAGTCTTTGTGACAAAACATTACAGCTGGCAAATAACAAGACTTTGTGACAAAACATTACAGCTGGCAAATAACAAGACTTTGTGACAAAACATTACAGCTGGTAAATAACCAGACTTTGTGACAAAACATTACAGCTGGTAAATAACAAGACTTTGTGACAAAACATTACAGCTGGTAAATAACAAGACTTTGTGACAAAACATTACAGCTGGTAAATAACAAGACTTTGTGACAAAACATTACAGCTGGCAAATAACAAGACTTTGTGACAAAACATTACAGCTGGTAAATAACCAGACTTTGTGACAAAACATTACAGCTGGTAAATAACAAGACTTTGTGACAAAACATTACAGCTGGTAAATAACAAGTCTTTGTGACAAAACATTACAGCTGGTAAATAACAAGACTTTGTGACAAAACATTACAGCTGGTAAATAACAAGTCTTTGTGACAAAACATTACAGCTGGTAAATAACAAGACTTTGTGACAAAACATTACAGCTGGCAAAGGACAAGACTTTGTGACAAAACATTACAGCTGGTAAATAACAAGACTTTGTGACAAAACATTACAGCTGGTAAATAACAAGACTTTGTGACAAAACATTACAGCTGGTAAATAACAAGACTTTGTGACAAAACATTACAGCTGGTAAATAACAAGTCTTTGTGACAAAACATTACAGCTGGTAAATAACAAGTCTTTGTGACAAAACATTACAGCTGGTAAATAACAAGTCTTTGTGACAAAACATTACAGCTGGTATAACAAGCTTTGGCAAACATGCGGAAAGACAACTAAGGCAAAACACTGCAGCTGGCAAATGACAAGACTAAGGCAAGACACTGCAGAGTGGCAAATGACAAGACTAAGGCAAGACACTGCAGTGGCAAAGACAAGACTAAGGCAAGACACTGCAGGTGGCAAAGACAAGACTAAGCAAACACTGCAGATGGCAAATGACAAGACTAAGGCAAAACACTGCAGATGGCAAATGACAAGACTAAGGCAAAACACTGCAGATGGCAAATGACAAGACTAAGGCAAAACACTGCAGATGGCAAATGACAAGACTAAGGCAAGACACTGCAGATGGCAAATGACAAGCTAAGGCAAAACACTGCAGCAGCTGGCAAATGACAAGACTAAGGCAAAACACTGCAGATGGCAAATGACAAGGCTAAGGCAAAACACTGCAGCAGCTGGCAAATGACAAGACTAAGGCAAGACACTGCAGATGGCAAATGACAAGACTAAGACCAGAACACTGCAGCTGGCAAATGACAAGACTAAGGCAAAACACTGCAGATGGCAAATGACAAGACTAAGGCAAAACACTGCAGATGGCAAATGACAAGACTAAGGCAAGACACTGCAGATGGCAAATGACAAGACTAAGGCAAAACACTGCAGCTGGCAAATGACAAGACTAAGGCAAAACACTGCAGATGGCAAATGACAAGACTAAGGCAAGACACTGCAGCAGCTGGCAAATGACAAGACAACACGGGAGGCCATCGTCACGGTTCTCCCCAGCCCATCACCCCTTCCTTCCTCCTTCCTTTACCAACACCTCCACCACCACCATCATTATTACCCCCGTCATAAACATCCTCCATCTCTCCCCACCTCCCACCCTGCTCCAAGCGACGAGTGGTGTAATGAATGACGAGGTCTGTGACGTGGTCTGAATTAGGACGATTGTAGGTTTGAGGGGAGAAGGGTCTCTCTGCGTGTATATGTATATGCATACATATCTGCATATGTGTGTGTAGTGCGGGTGGTGGTGGTGGTGGTAGTACGGCATGGCGGGAGGGGGGAGGGGGGCAGTGTGTACGTAACACAAGTATTCAGATGACTGACCCGTTCACGGAGGGAATAGCTGTTTGGATTTCATAAACTGAAGTGATCACCTGTTGCCCGTGCAGTTTATTGTGTAAAAGCCTTTTTTTTTTCAAGCGCCTGCACTTTAACCGTACTCCGTCCCTGAAAAGAAAGCAGGTGTTTTCCTCTCTCTCTCTCTCCTCTCTCTCTCTCTCTCCTCTCTCTCTCTCTCTCTCTCTCTCTCTCTCTCTCTCTCTCTCTCTCTCTCTCTCTCGTCACGGGTTGAGCAATGGATTTACTGACATGTTGATCAACTACTGATGAAAATCATATTCATAAGAAATTACTATGATGTTGATATAGTCAGACAGGTGTTGTAAGTGTATTATTATGTATCGCGGATGATTCGCGTTTGGGATTACTCCAGATTGTGGATTACATCGACTTGTAAAATACGCTGGAAATGTACAAAATGCCAGTCCCATCCCCACCCATCCCACTGTTGCATTGTGGTCCAAGGCCGATGTACAATAAACTGAATCTGAGTCTGAGTCTGAGTCTGAGTCTGAATCTCTCTCTCTCTCTCTCTCTCTCTCTCTCTCTCTCTTCTTTTCTAATGGGCCAGCCTTGAATACTTAGGGCGGCGCAGACTGGGGTGAGACGCGAGTAAGATTACCAAAGTAGTTACATCTAGCTTAGTTATGTATTCTTGGAAATTTTCGTTTTTTGTTTTGTTTCGTTTCGTTTTTGTTTTTTGTTTTGTTTTGTTTTTTTACGACTAAAAGTCACCCCAATGTCCAAAGTACAGCATCTTTCTCTACGTGTTAATTCGTTCATGAGTAAGATCAGCGTTGTTGCAAGTGCATTCATTCAGCTTGGTTGTTTGGTCAAGGAAGTTTTTCTTGCCACTTAATGACGCAGTCTGTTTTCGTTGGTTGGTTGGTTGGTTGGTTGGATGGTTGGTTGGTTGGTTGGTCGATTGGTCGGATGGTTGGTTGGTTGGTTGGTTAGTTGGTTGATTGGTTGGTAGGTTGGTTGATTGGTTGGTTGATTGGTTGGTTGGTTAGTTGGTTGGTTGGTTGGTTGGTTGGTTGGTTGGATGGTTGGTTGTTGGTTGGTTAGTTGGTTGGTTGGATGGTTGGTTGTATGGTTGGTTGTGGTTATTTGTTGATTGGTTGGTTGGTTGGTTGGTAGGTCGGTCGGTCGGCTGGTTGGTTGGGTGGCTGTTTGTTGGTAGGTCGGTCGGTCAGTCGGTCTGTTGTTGGTTGGTTGGTTAGTAGGTTGGTTGGTTGGTTGGTTGGTTGGTGTTTATTTGGTTGTTTGGTCGGTCTGTCGCTTGGTTGGTTGGTTGGTTGGTTGATTGATTGGTTGATTTGCTTGTTTGCTCGTGTGTGCTGTTTCTTTGTTTCTTTGTTTTACTTTGCAAGCTACAATTCCCACGTGCACTGGCATACACGAGTGAACATTTACGTCTATGGCTGTGGGTTTGTTTGCTTGTTTGTTTGCTTGTTTGTTTGTTTGTTTGTTTGTTTGTTGTTGGTTTTTATTCCACCATTAAGACAGTCATACTGCGTTTTGGGGGCGGAGTTGGGGAAGGGGCGGGAAGAGCATGCTGGAGGTTTCGGTGTTTTCCACAAGCCATCGATAACTGACATGGTGTACAGGATCTTTAACGTGCGTATGTGATATTCTGTGCGCATGTATACACGAAAGAGGTTCAGGCGCAAACAGATTCTGCATGTATGTTGACCCAGCAGATGGGAAAAATCTCCATCCTTTACCTGAAAAATCTCCATCCCTTACCGGAAAAATCTCCACTTTTTACCGGGAAAATCTCCACTCTTTACCGGAAAAGTCTCCACTCTTTACCGGAAAAGTCTTTACCGGCAAAATCTCCACCCTTTACCGAAAAGTCTTTACCAGAAAAATCTCCATTTTACCAGAAAAATCGCCACTCTTTAACGGTAAAATCTGCACCCTCTACTGGAAAAAGCTCCACTCTTTACCGGAAAAATCTCCACTCTTAACTGGAAAAATCTCCATCCTTTACCGGAAAATTGTCCATCCTTTACCGAAAAATCTTCATCCTTTACCGGAAAAATCTCCACTCTCTACCGGAAATCTTCATCCTTTACCGGAAAAATCTCCACTCTCTACCGGAAATACCTCCACCCTTTACCGGAAAAAAGCTCTAGCTTTACCGGAAAATATCCACTCTTTACCCGGAAAATCTCCACACTTACCGGAAAAATATCCATCCTTACCGGAAGATCTTCAACTTTACCGGAAAAATCTCCACCAGTAATCTCCACTTTCCTCACCAGACTATTAACCAGGCAGGCTCGAACACAGACCTTCCAGTTGCAAGACCATTGTCTTGACCACTCGACCACTGCGCTGGTCTAAACGATACAGTGTAGAAGACACAGTATTGCTTTGATGTGTTAATTCTTTCGGGACTGTAGTTCCCACAACCGTTTCAAGTAGAATAAGCTTGGTTTACTAAAGAAGGGTGTCCAAGGTTGTCATAGCCGAGGGGTGGCAATGGGGACAAGCTCCCATTGTCTATAAAATGCCCCTCACGGCGCGCGTCTCCAATAGCCTCTGACAACTAAGTCCAGCTCCTAGCCTGCTCGCGTGGCGTAGATATAAGCCCGGCGGAACTGCTACTACTGATAGGAGAAGGGGTGAAGGCGGGTTACTGGCGCCTGAAAACCAGTGCTTTGGGTAGATGGGGCTCATCAGTCTGGGAAGACAGCTCATCTAAGAGAAGGAAAACTCTGATTTCAAACCTCCGCTGCCTTGCGGCCATACCCACTCATAGGAAAGGCTTCGGGAGTCAACCCTGAGGAAAAATCCGGAGTCGGAGTCCCTAAGGCAGTTCGCCGTTGTCTACAACCTCGTTCTGGCAACTCCTGCGTCGCTCCTGGTACCAGGCGTACAGGCCTCCGTCTTTCCCCTGGATGCTACTAGTGGCGAGGAGAGGGGGGATCTGCTGCATGGGCAACAGCTCGTCCTCCATATTCACTTGCCCAGGCCTGCACCTGGAGAAAAGGGCTCTTCGCAAGCAACGTTCCAGAAACCAGCTTTTTTTTTCAACGCCTCCTGGTGCAGACGATCATCTCCTGAGATGTAAAGAGTTTTTTTGATTGATTTGATTCAGTTTTACGTCAGCACCCACTTCAGGTGATATGGCCGACGGGGATAACCATCCCAGGAAAATGGGGGCAATGGGGGACTTAGCTAATCCTATACTGACACCACCAGAACAACAATGATGCTAAGATGGGACAGTGAGAAGGCCAGATTTAATGTAGCGCACCCCGGGATCCGAACCCACAACCATTAGCATGTGAATGATGTAAAGAGGCCGACGACGACGACTAAAGAAGGAAAGTGTTCTTGTTACGCATCGACACACAGTCCACGTGATGTAGATTCGCAAGATAAACAACATTCTCTCCGTTAGCTTTCGTTCGTTCATGAATAGGATGACCCTGTGAAGTACAGTCAGCGTACATTTCCATTCAAGAAAAATGTCTTGCAACTGAATGACAAAGCACAAACAATATCATTCGCAATATACAACATTCTCTCTGCGCCGTCACTCATTCAAGAATAAGAATACCCGTTAACGGACTACCGACTGTGCAAGGCTGTGGGGTCGAATCCCCATCAGTCCCTTCAAAAATCATTGTGGGATTTTTCGACTCTAACCGACCCCTATCCAGAGTTGGGCGTGCCATGGGCTCACTGGGAAAACTGGGACCACAATGTTGAGTGTCGTCCACTTCACGGATGCGTTATTCAGAGTGTTACTCTCGTATCAAATGCCTGTCATTAACCCTTTGACTCCTGCAGCCTGCCCAACAGCATCCTTCTTTGTCAACCATGCTAGAAGAGCAAAACTTACCCTTTGACTCCTCACCCTATCCACCACTTCCTGCAGGAAGCTGGAGGATAGGGTGAGGGAGTCAAAGGGTTAAGTTTTGCAGTGATAGATAGGGTGCAGTGCAAAGGGATAACATCAGGAAGAGAGTTCTTGAATGTTATATAGAACCAATACTGTTGTACGGACGCGAAGCGTGGAGTCAACAAGCAAAGCCAGAACAAGACTGAGGCAGCCGAGATGTGGTTTCTAAGAAGAATGTTGAGAGCTCCATGGACAGCAAAGAAAACAAACGAGACAGTCGTGATGGAGGCAGACACAAATAGATCACTAATAGGGAAGATTAGGAAAAGAAAAGCAACATTTATAGGAATTTTATGAGGAAGGGGGATTTGGAGCACCTGGTCACAACGGGAAAGCTGGAGGGAAAGAGAGCACCAGGTAGACCCAGGGAGAAAATGCTGGACGGACTTGCAGAGTGGTTGGAGACGAGGAGGGTGGGGGAGATGCTAAGGGCAACGAGAGATAGAGACAGATGGAAGTCCATGATCGCCAACGCCATGCGGCAGGGCACCTGATGATGAAGACTCTCGTATCTGTATCTCTCGGGCCTGGTTGACGAAGGACATATTACCATTGTAAGCGTACAGTACAGCTCTGTCACGTAGACTCAATCTTAGCTGGAACTCGATAGCATCACGATTATCATCCTCATCGTCATAGTCGTTGCATCACAAAAACTGCGCCAGCTTCTGTGGCCATTAAGGTGGCGTAGAAAATGGGACAAAAACAAAACAAACGAAAAAAGAAAAAAAAAAGGAAAAAAAAAAAAAGAATACCACATCAAGTACAGTCAGCATAGATTTCCATTCAAGAAAGCGATCTCGCTTCTACACGACACAGACCAAATGATATCATTTGTACGATTTAGCACTCTTCTGTACTAAACGACATAATCTAAATAATATCATTTGTAGCGATTCAGCATTCTCCTGTATGCGCCAATTCGTGCGTTAAACGCGGAAGGCGCTGGCTGGAAATTATACAAAAACTGCTGGAAATTATACAAAAACGGCGAAATCAGAACAACAGCCTGCAAAGAAAAGAACGTGACCAGATGAAATAAAAAAAAAAGCCAGCTTCACAACATGCCTAGCGATCTGCATAATGTCGGCGGGAGAGGTACAGGTGAAATGATGAATGGGTGGCGAACACAACGTGTTTGACACGTACTGGCGGTAAATGTGGCACGGGCTGATCTGTCTGTCTCTTTTTCTGTGTCAGACTGTCTGTCTGTCCATTTTCTGTGTCTGTCTGTCTGTCTGTCTCTTTTTCTGTGTCTGTCTGTCTGTCTGTCCATTTTCTGTGTCCGTCTGTTTGTCTCTTTTTCTGTGTCTGTCTGTCTGTCTGTCTGTCCATTTTCTGTGTCTGTCTCTCTTTTTCTGTGTCAGACTGTCTGTCTGTCCATTTTCTGTGTCTGTCTGTCTGTCTGTCCATTTTCTGTGTCTGTCTGTCTGTCCATTTTCTGTGTCTGTCTGTCTGTCTGTCCATTTCTGTGTCTGTCTGTCTGTCTGTCCATTTTCTGTCTGTCTGTCCGTCCGTCCATTTTCTGTGTCTGTCTGTCTGTCTGTCTGTCCATTTTCTGTGTCTGTCTGTCTGTCTGTCCATTTTCTGTGTCTGTCTGTCTGTCTCTTTTTCTGTGTCTGTCTGTCTCTTTTTTGTGTCTGCCTGTCTGTCCATTTTCTGTCTGTTCTGGCTGAGCCATGTCTGTCCATTTTCTGTCTGTTCTGGCTGAGCCATGTCTGTCCATTTTCTGTCTGTTCTGGCTGAGCCATGTCTGTCTCTCTTCTGTGTCTGTCTGAGCTGTCTGTCCCATTTGTGTCTGTCTGTCTGTCTGTCTGAGCTGTCTGTCTCATTTCTGTGTCTGTCTGTCTGTCTGTCCATTTTCTGTGTCTGTCTGTCTGAGCTGTTTGTCCCATATCTGTGTCTGTCTACTCTGGCTGAGCCATGCCTGTCCCTTTTTCTGTCTACTCTGCCTGAACCATGTCTGTCCATTTTCTGTCTGTCTGTCTACTCTAGCTGAGCCATGTCTGTCCATTTTTTGTGTCTGTCTACTCTAGCTGAGCTATGTCTGTCTCTTTTTCTGTGTCTGTCTGTCTACTCTAGCTGAGCCATGTCTGTCTCTTTTTCTGTGTCAGTCTGTCTACTCTAGTTGAGCCATGTCAGTCCTTTTTCTGTGTCAGTCTGTCTACTCTAGCTGAGCCATGTCTGTCCTTTTCTGTGTCTGTCTGTCTGTCTACTCTAGCTGAGCTATGTCTGTTCCTTTTTCTGTGTCTGTCTGTCTACTCTAGCTGAGCCATGTCAGTCCTTTTTCTGTGTCTGTCTGTCTACTCTAGCTGAGCCATGTCAGTCCTTTTTCTGTCTGTCTGTCTACTCTAGCTGAGCCATGTCTGTCCTTTTTCTGTGTCTGTCTGTCTACTCTAGCTGAGCCATGTCAGTCCTTTTTCTGTGTCTGTCTGTCTACTCTAGCTGAGCCATGTCTCCTTTTTCTGTCTGTCTGTCTACTCTAGCTGAGCCATGTCAGTCCTTTTTCTGTCTGTCTGTCTACTCTAGCTGAGCCATGTCAGTCATTTTTCTGTCTGTCTGTCTACTCTAGCTGAGCCATGGTCAGTCCTTTTTCTGTGTCTGTCTGTCTACTCTAGCTGAGCCATGTCTGTCCTTTTTCTGTGTATGTCTGTCCACTCTAGCTGAGCCACGTCTGTCCTTTTTTCTGTGTCTGTCTACTCTGGCTGAGCTATGTCTGTCCTTTTTCTGTGTCTGTCTGTCTACTCTAACTGAGCTACGTCTGTCCTTTTTCTGCGCATGTCTGTCTACTCTAACTGAGCTACGTCTGTCCTTTTTCTGTGTCTGTCTGTCTACTCTAACTGAGCTACGTCTGTCCTTTTTCTGTGTCTGTCTTTCTACTCTAACTGAGCCATGTCTGTCCTTTTTCTGTGTCTGTCTACTCTAGCTGAGCCATGTCTGTCCTTTTTCTGTGTCTGGCTACTCTAGCTGAGCCATGTCTGTCCTTTTTCTGTGTCTGTCTATTCTAACTTAGCCATGCCTGTCCTTTTTCTGTCTGTCTACTCTAGCTGAGCTATGTCTGTCCATTTTATGTCTGTCTAGTCTGGCTAAACCATGTCTGTCTCTCTTCTGTGTCTGATTGAGCTGTCTGTCCCATTTCTGTCTGTCTGTCTGTCTGTCTGAGCTGTCTGTCCCATTTCTGTGTCTGTCTGTCTGTCTGTCTGAGCTGTCTGTCTGAGCTGTCTGTCCCATTTCTGTGTCTGTCTGTCTGTCTGAGCTGTCTGTCCCATTTCTGTGTCTGTCTGTCTGTCTGTCTGAGCTGTCTGTCTGAGCTGTCTGTCCCATTTCTGTGTCTGTCTGAGCTGTCTCTCTGAGCTGTCTGTCTGAGCTGTCTGTCTGAGCTGTCTGTCCCATTTCTGTGTCTGTCTGTCTGTCTGTCTGAGCTGTCTGTCTCATTTATGTGTTTGTCTGTCTGTCTGAGCTGTTTGTCCCATATCTGTATCTGTCTACTCTGGCTGAGCCATGTGTCCTTTTTCTGTGTCTGTCTACTCTGGCTGAGCCATGTCTGTCTCTTTTCTGTGTCTGTCTGAGCTGCCTGTTCCA
>CM060309.1:7579486-7581986 GCA_030674185.1 Monoplex corrugatus | reverse complement strand
CACACACACACACACACACACGGGCGCGCACGCGCACAGACACACGCATCCTTACACATACTCACACACATTCACACACACTTAATCACACACACACACATACACACATACATACATACACATACACACACTCTCTCTCTCTCTCTCTCTCTCACACACACACACACACACACACACACACACATAATATCACTCATAGTGAAAAGATGTTAAATGAAGGAACGAACACACACACACACACAAACACACACACACACATACTCACACATACACACACACACACACACACACGCACGCACGCACATACACACACAGACACACACACACAACATACACACACACACACACACATACACCACACACACACACACACAAATGCACTCACTCACACACACACAACACACACACACATGCACACAAACGTACACAACTCGCGCAAACACACACACACAAACACACATCGAGACACACATATACACACACACACGCACGCACGCCAGCGCGTGCGCACGCACACACACACTGTTCAATTTTTCATGGATCATTTAATCTCAATTGGGGCATTAAGGACGACAATAAAATAAACGGAACAAACGAAAACATAGAGACAGAGAGAGAGGGAGAGAGAGAGAGAGAGAGAGGCAGACAGACAGACAGACAGGCAGGCAGGCAAACAGACAGACGAGATTGACATAAAGAGAAAGAGAGAGAGAGGGGGGTTGGGGAAGAAAGAAAGAGAAAGAGAGAGAGGGAGAGAGAGAGAGAAAGAAAGAGATAAAGCAAAAGAAAGAGAAAATGAGACAGAGAGGAAAGAAAGAGAGAGAGAGAGAGACAGAGAGAGAAAGAAAGAGAAAGAAAGAAAGAAAGAGAAAATGAGGGAGACAGAGACAGAAATCGAGAAAGAAAGAAAGAAAAATGAAAGAAAGAAAGAGAGAGAGAAAGAGACGGACAGACAGACAGACAAATAACAAACAAACAACAGACAGAAAAAAAGAAAACAAACGGCTGACGTTGCACTGTGGCACACACAGAGTCCTCGTGGTGAGCGGTCCAGCATTTCACATGGTATTTAAAATCCACTGCCATTAAAAACAAAACAGGCAATCAAATACAACACACAGCAACACTCTCCTACATAACACAGCTTTGATCAATAACACCAACACAGGAAGAAGAGAAAGGGAGGCACAGAGAAGATGGGATGAGAAGGAGAGACAAAGAGAGACAGACAGACAGACAGAGTGGCACAGAGACAGAGACAGAGACAAACACAAACAGAGAATAGAGAGAGAAACAGACATACAGACAGGCAGTCAGCATGGGGCAAGAGAAGGGGAGCATGGTAGAAGTCGGGGGTGGGGGGGGGGGCGAGAAAGAGAGAGAGAAAGAGAGAGAAACACAGACAGAGAGAAACAGAGAGAGAGACAAAGAGAGAGAGAGAGAGAGAGACAGAGAGACAGACAGAAACAGAGAGAGAGAGAGAGACAAACAGAAACAGTGAAAGAGAGAGAGAGAGAGAAAGAGAGAGAGAGAGAGAGAGACAGACAGAAACAGAGAAAGAGAGACAAAGAGAGAGAAAGACAGAGGCAAAAGAGAGAGAGAGAGAGAGACAAAGAGAAAGACAGAGAGAGAGAGAAAGAAAGAGAGAGACACACACAGACATACAGACAGACGAAGAGACAGACAGACAAAAAGAGAGAGAGAGAGACACACACACAGACGAAGAGAGACAGAAACAGACACACAGACAGGCAGACAACATGAGGCAAGAGAAGGGGGGGGGGGAGGGGAGGGTGTGGTAGAAGTCGGACGAGAGAAGGAGGGGGTGGTGGAGAAACTGAGACAGACAGACAGGCAGACAGACAGATAGACAGATAGACAGACAGAGACAGAATTAGAGACAGAGAGACAAAGAGAGGGAGAGAGAGACAGAGAGACAGACAGAAACACAGAGAGACAGAGAGATTGACAGACAGACACAGACAGAGACAGACACATACATAAACACAGAGAGACAGAGAGACTGACAGACCGACCAAGACAAGAGACAGACAAAGACAGTGAAAAAATCAGAGAGCAACAGACAGAGACATGGAGACACAGAGACAGACAGACAGAGACAGACAAGGGGGGGGGGGGGGGGGGTAAGTGAAGGACAGGTAGGTTTTCACATGCTAATAGTTAAAAAAAAAAAAAAAAGAACAAAAAAACAAACAAAAAACAAAACAAACAAACCGAAAACAAACAACAACAAAAACAAAACAAAAAAACAGAGCAACAGATACAAGAGACATGGAGACACACAGATGAAGACAGAGACATATAATGATAGAAAAACAGACAGCAACAGACAGACAGACAGAGACACAGAGATGGAGACAGAGATATGATAGAAAAACAGACAGCAACAGACAGACAGACAGAGACACAGAGATGGAGACAGAGATAATGATAGAAAAACAGACAGCAACAGACAGAGACATATAATGATAGAAAAACA
>CM060309.1:7566986-7571986 GCA_030674185.1 Monoplex corrugatus | reverse complement strand
TTTTTTTCTTTCTTTTTTTTTTTTTTTTTGCTGTTGAAGTTTCATGTGTTTTGATGCGGTTATAATCCTGATATGGTTCTACGCAGTCGGCTGGGCTTTAAACAACAATAACAATAACAATGGACTGACAGAGGTTCGAATCTTTGACATACCAGTCAGTAATCTATAAGAGAAGAGTGGCAGAATGGTTCAGACGTTCGCCTGCCAATAACTAAACTCCAGGTTCCCACGTTCGTCTTCCCACTGAGGCCTCCTCAACTTTTCCTCTCAGTTTGAAGGGAAAATCCAACTGAACGTCTAGTACGTTGGAACGGGACCAAAAACGAGTGGGACCCGTGTGCTAAAGATCCCACGGCAGTTGAAAATCGTGAAGAGCAAGGCTTCCTTCCACCAGGTTGCCCTGGTATAAAACACTGGAGACTTGATTTCCCAGGTCCCTCCCCTTCAAGGCCGATTAGTCTTCTTGCCTTTCTGAAGTCTTGGTGAAATAAATTTTGGTGGCGCTGCACTGCGGCGACGCGCTCTCAAAGAGGACAGCAGCCATAGATTCACATGATAAATCCACTGTGACAACAGAAATTAATATGAATATGGCTAAGAATGCGAATATGAACATGAACATGAATATGAACAGGAATGTGAATATTAATCAATAGGAATTGTCTTAACCTCTCTGCCACATTAACTGGTACAAGTCATTTTCTTCTTCCTCTTCCTGTTCTTGTTCTTCTTGTTGTTCTTCTTCTTGTTTTTCTTGTTGTTCTTCTTCTTGTTCTTCTTCTTGTTCTTCTTGTTGTTGTTCTTCTTCTTCTTCTTGTTCTTCTTGTTCTTCTTCTTCTTGTTCTTCTTGTTCTTGTTCTTGTTCTTCTTCTTGTTCTTCTTGTTCTTCTTCTTGTTCTTCTTCTTCTTGTTCTTGTTCTTCTTCTTCTTGTTCTTCTTCTTCTTCTTGTTCTTCTTCTTCTTCTTCTTCTTGTTCTTCTTCTTGTTGTTCTTCTTCTTGTTCTTCTTGTTCTTCTTGTTCTTCTTGTTCTTCTTCTTCTTCTTGTTCTTCTTCTTGTTGTTCTTCTTCTTCTTCTTCTTGTTCTTCTTGTTCTTCTTGTTCTTGTTGTTCTTGTTGTTCTTCTTGTTCTTCTTGTTCTTCTTCTTCTTCTTCGTCTTCTTGTTCTTCTTCTTGTTGTTCTTCTTCTTGTTCTTCTTGTTCTTCTTGTTCTTCTTCTTCTTCTTGTTCTTGTTGTTCTTCTTGTTCTTCTTGTTCTTCTTGTTCTTCTTCTTGTTCTTCTTCTTGTTGTTCTTCTTCTTGTTCTTCTTGTTCTTCTTCTTCTTCTTCTTGTTCTTCTTCTTCTTCTTCTTGTTGTTCTTCTTCTTGTTGTTCTTCTTCTTGTTCTTGTTCTTCTTCTTGTTCTTCTTGTTCTTCTTGTTCTTCTTCTTGTTGTTCTTCTTCTTGTTCTTCTTCTTCTTCTTGTTCTTCTTGTTCTTCTTGTTCTTCTTCTTCTTCTTCTTGTTCTTCTTCTTGTTGTTCTTCTTCTTGTTCTTCTTCTTCTTCTTGTTCTTCTTCTTCTTCTTGTTCTTCTTCTTCTTCTTCTTGTTCTTCTTCTTCTTCTTCTTCTTCTTGTTCTTCTTGTTCTTCTTCTTCTTCTTGTTCTTCTTCTTGTTCTTGTTCTTCTTCTTGTTCTTGTTGTTCTTCTTGTTCTTCTTGTTCTTCTTCTTGTTCTTGTTCTTCTCCTTGTTCTTCTTGTTCTTGTTCTTCTCCTTGTTCTTCTTGTTCTTCTTCTTGTTCTTCTTGTTCTTCTTGTTCTTGTTCTTCTTGTTCTTCTTCTTGTTCTTCTTGTTCTTCTTGTTCTTCTCCTTGTTCTTCTTGTTCTTCCTCTTCTTGTTCTTCCTCTTCTTGTTCTTCCTCTTCTTGTTGTTGTTGTTGTTCTTCTTGTTCTTCTTCTTCTTCTTGTTCTTCTTCTTGTTCTTCTTCTTCTTCTTGTTCTTCTTCTTGTTCTTGTTCTTCTTCTTCTTCTTCTTGTTCTTCTTCTTCTTCTTCTTCTTCTTCTTCTTCTTCTTCTTCTTCTTGTTCTTGTTCTTCTTCTTCTTGTTCTTCTTCTTCTTCTTGTTCTTCTTCTTGTTCTTGTTCTTCTTCTTCTTCTTGTTCTTCTTCTTCTTCTTGTTTTTGTTGTTCTTCTTCTTGTTCTTCTTGTTCTTGTTCTTGTTCTTGTTCTTCTTCTTCTTTCTTTTTCTCTTTTCCTTCTTCCTCTTCCTCTTGTTGTTCTTCTTCTTATTATTCTTCTTCTTGTTCTTCTTGTTCTTGTTCTTCTTCTTGTTCTTCTTCTTTTAGTTCTTCTTCTTCTTCTTCTTGTTCTTCTTCTTCTTGTTCTTCTTCTTCTTGTTCTTCTTCTTCTTCTTCTTCTTCTTCTTCTTCTTCTTCTTGTTCTTCTTCTTGTTCTTGTTCTTCTTCTTCTTCTTCTTGTTCTTGTTCTTCTTCTTCTTCTTCTTCTTGTTCTTCTTGTTCTTGTTCTTGTTCTTGTTCTTCTTCTTCTTCTTCTTTCTTTTTCTTCTTCTTTCTTTCTTTTTCTCTTTGTCTTCTTCCTCTTCTTGTTTTTATTCTTATTCTTCTTCTTCTTCTTCCTCTCTCTCTCTCTCTCTCTCTCTCTCTCTCTCTCTCTCTCTCTCTCTCTCTCTCTCTCTCTCTCTCTGTCTGTGTGTATGTAGAGGGGGATGGACTTACGTCACACGACAATAACACTGAGTGGGGCAGGGCAATAAGTAGGCCAGCTCACACTCCACATCTCGTAATCTTCACGCACTCGAGCTCAACGTTGTATCCATCGAGTTCCTGAGGTCAAGGCGGACAGAGATAAAGAAAGCGGTCAAGATGAATGTTCCCGACAGGTCAAGATAACAGGCAACGTGAAACTGAACCAACTGAACAGACTAGACAGACACGAAAAGAGACTCAGAAAGTGTACTTAAAAATAACAAGACACGACAGGCGCAAATTTTCGGCTAGTTGGATGACAACAACACAAAACGGGCGGAAATTTTCGGCCAGTTGGCTGACATAACAAGACGAGACAGGCACAAATTTTAGGCCAGTTGGGAATAATGACCGAAAATTTGCAACAGAATTGTTGAATAAAACTGGCCACAAATTTGCGCCTGTCTTGTACAAAACTGGCTGAAAATTTGCGCCTGTCTTATCTTGTCATGAAGACATGGGCATTCCATTTGGTCCCCTTCTTACCCCACTGGACGAGGCGGCAGGGAAGTTTTTAGTCCTGTTTTTATTATCCATTGTTTGGTGTTTGTGGTCTGTTTGTGACCATGCGTTCGCGCTTGACAAAGGCTAGTTGGCCGAAAATTTGCGCTTGTCTTGTTTTGTTTTGTTGGATACGCGCTTATATTGGTTTTCCTGTTTGCTTGGGCGCGGGCAGTCACACTTGTTTTGGATCTTGTTATATAAACCTGGCCGAAGAAATGCGCCTGCCTTGTCGTGTTGTAAAAAAAAAAAAACTGGCCGAAAATTTGCGCCTGTTTTGTCTCCTTACATAAAACTTGCTGATAATTTGCCGCCTGTCCTGCCTTGATGTATTGAATACGGGTTCTCATTCTGTTTTCGTTGTTTGTCTCGTTCCTGTCTGTCTGAACACAGATTTTAGTGAGCAGAGCGACGATGGAGTATTTTTGTTTGTTTATGTTTTTGTTTTGTTTTTGTGAGCAGAACTAACACGAATAATTTTGTGAGCGAAAGAAACACAGATAATTTTGGTGAACACAGCTAAGACGGATGTTTTTGCGAGCAGAGCTAACACCGATTTATTGTGAGCAGAACTTAAACGGATTTTTTTTTGTGAGCAGAGCTAACACAGATTTTTTTATGAGCAGAGTGTGTGTGTGTGTGTGTGTGTGTGTATGTGTCTCTGTGTGTGTGTGTGTGTGTGTGTGTCTGTGTGTCTGTGTGTTTGTGTGTGTGTGAGAGAGAGAGAGAGTGAGAGAAAGAGAGAGAGAGAGAGAGAGATAACACTGATTTTTGTGTGTGTGTGTGAGCAGATCTAACACGGATTTTTTTGTGAGCAGAGCTAACACGGATTTCTTTTTCGTTAACAGAACTGAAACGGATGTTTCGTAAGCAGAGCTAATACGTGCTTTTTGTGAGCAGGACTAACATGGATGTTTTATGAACAGAACACGGATTTTTTTGTGAGCAGAACTAACACAGATTGTTTGGAAGCAGAGCTAACGCGGATTTTTTGTGAGCAGAATTAACACGGACGTTTTGTGAGCAGAGCTAACACGGAACATTTTGTTAGCAGAGCTAACACAGGTTTTTTGTGAGCAGAGCATGGATGTTTTGTCAGCAGAACTAGCACGAATATTTTGTGAGCAGAACTAACTCGGATGCATTGTGAGCAGAACTAACAAGGATTTTTTTGTGAGCAGAACTAGCACAGATGTTTTGACAGCAGAACTAACAAGGATGTTGTGAGCAGAACTAATTCCTCCGTTGAATACTTGGTTGCAATGGAGGTTCTGAGGTCCCGAGTGTTGTGCTGTTAACAGGAATCACCGTCGCTAACTGGAAGAAAACGTTTAACTGCGAAAATCTAACGTCAAATTAATAAGCAGTTATTTTAGAAGTCAGTGGCACGTCTTTTTCCATACCAAAATTGATGTAAACGCGACAACATGGGGTCTATATAGCTACAAATTTATAACATAAAAGCTGAGTTGAGACTTCCAACATAAAATGAGCGCTCCCTAATTTTTTCTGGAGAAAAGATCACTGCACTCCAGAAACTGCGAGGCGCTAAGCTCCGCCCCTTTCAGGGGATTCTAACAAGTACGATATGCAGAATGCGTAAATCTCTCTGTCAGTACGTAGCCTCTCCATCAGCAAGCGATTCCTCGGCGCGTGCTTCATTAAAACTGGCCTTCTGACTGTCCGGTCTTAACATCATTGTTGTTCTGGTGGTGTCAGTATAGGATTAGGTAAATACCCCTTCCCCCACTTCCCTGGG
>CM060309.1:7554486-7564486 GCA_030674185.1 Monoplex corrugatus | reverse complement strand
TTTCTCTCGAGGACTTTAGTTAGGGACCATGTCTGGCACTGGTATGTCAGCGTTGGTAGAAAAATGGCGTTGATGAGTTTCGCCTTAGTGCTGGTGGGAATGCTGGGGTGTTTCAGGAGAGCGGCAAGTTGGTAGCTGACTGCGTTGGCTTTCTGGCATCTGGTCTCGATTTCTCTGTCTAGTTTGCCATTTTCAGTGAAGATGCTGCCCAGGTATTTAAATTCACTGGCTTGCTTCAACTGGGTTCCGTTGATGTTGATGTCCAGTTTGTTTGGTCTCTTACTGACAGTCATGACCTCGGTCTTGCTGACGCTGATCTTCATGCCGTATGTCTCGCAGCTTTCAATGAAAGCAATGAAAGCTACAGGACTTAAGATGAACCCAAACAGAAAATAAAATGTCATCGTCATCAGGAGAAAGAGAGAAATAGCACTCCCTTGATCGATAATAAATACATGTAGTTTCCCTTTAACTCTTTGACTCCCGTATCCTTTCTACAAGCTGCAAAAAAAATTAACTCTTTGACTCCCTCACCCTATCCACTAGCTTCCTGCAGGAAGCTGGTGAATAGGGTGAGGAAATCAAAGGGTTAAGGTTTTTAGCTTTGTCTGCATGGTTGGCGATGCAGGATGCTGGTGGATAGTGTGCAGGAGTCAAAGGGTTAAGGTTTTAGCTTTGTGTGCATGGTTGGCGATGCAGGATGCTGGTGGATAGGGTGCAGGAGTCAAAGGGTTAAAGAAGAAAGTAGTTTTTCTTGTCACGTGGTCTTCAGTCTGCTAGGGATGCTGGGGGCTCTTTCAGTAAAAAGTAGTATCTCCACCCTCTGGAAACTATGCGCTAGAAATTTCCTCTTTTCTGCGACTCTCTTTGTTCCTCCCTTCCTCCTTTGCTTTCTGTCATCTCTTCCCATTATTTTCTGTGTCCATTTCTTCCTTCCTACTTTGCTTTCTGTCATCTCTTCCTAACATTTTCCGGGTCCATTTCTTCCTTCCTCCTTTGCTTTCTGTCATTTCTTCCTTCCTCCTTTGCTTTCTGTCATTTCTTCCTTCCTCCTTTGCTTTCTGTCATTTCTTCCCTTATTTTCTGTGTACATTTCTTCCTTCCCCCTTTGCTTTCTGTCATTTCTTCCCATTATTTTCTGTGTACATTTCTTCCTTCCTCCTTTGCTTTCTGTCATTTCTTCCTTCCTCCTTTGCTTTCTGTCATCTCTTCCCATTATTTTCTGTGTCCATTTCTTCCTTCCTCCTTTGCTTTCTGTCATTTCTTCCCATTATTTTCTGTGTACATTTCTTCCTTCCTCCTTTGCTTTCTGTCATTTCTTCCCATTATTTTCTGTGTCCATTTCTTCCTTCCTCCTTTGCTTTCTGTCATTTCTTCCCATTATTTTCTGTGTCCATTTCTTCCTTCCCCCTTTGCTTTCTGTCATTTCTTCCCATTATTTTCCGGGTCCATTCACCTGTATGTGTTCTATAACTCTTTACATATCTTCTCTCAGGATTGAAAACTGGGTACATACATGTATTGACTGCATCTTTGGTTCTAAGGAGATGAGCTATGCAGGAGCAAGTTTACGTAGTTTGGCCATTTTCCATGTATGTTTTGGTGTCCTTAGTTATGTTCACATTTGTGTTCAGGTTTGTATGTTCATTTGTTTGTTTGTTTCCTTCTTTCTTTCTTTTTTCGTTCTTTCTATTGAAAGAACCGGTGATAAATTGGACGGAACGGTCAACGCCAGGGGCATATCCTTAGAGTATGTGCGCGAATGTATCGACAGGTGTAGGCTACTTAATTATCTTTTCCAGCTTTTTGAACTTAATTTTCTTTACCACTTTTTTTCTGTCTGTCTCCTACCAGATGTTGTGTATCTTTTGACATGGTTATAGCCCTGATATGTCTCTCTGTGCAGAAGGTTGGGCTTTAAACAATAACAATACAAATAGTTTTCGGTCTTTCGGACGAACAAGGGAGGACGGTGGCAGAATGGATAAGGTGCTCATCTGCCGGTTGAACATTCAAGACACGAGGTTCGCCTCGCCCTTTCTCCCTGTTCTGGCTGGGAAACTGGACCGAGCGCCTAGTCTTTCTTCTGATGGACGAAAAACTTAAAAACAAAATTGTTAGGTTCCTTTTCTCACATAAATTTTTCCCTACAAAGGTCTTTACGTTTAACTGTGCTGTTCAACTACAGACGTACCTTACCACCACCTTTAAAGGTTTGGTGTGGTGAATGGAGCAAAGAAAGAAAAATAGAAAAAATGAAAAAATATAAATAATATGCTCTCTATAATTTTCCATTGCTTTTATTCTTTCTCCCCATTTATAGCCGTGTGATTGTGTGTGTGTGTGTGTGTGTGTGTGTGTGTGTGTGTGTGTGCGTAAGTGCGTGTGTGTGCGTGCGTGCGTGCGTGCGTGCGTGTGTGCGTGAGTGCGTGAGTGTGCGTGCGTGCGTGCGTGTGTGTGCGTGCGTGCGTGTGTGTGTGTCTGTTTCAGCGCTTAGATTTGATTTTATCAAGATTTTGCGCAATATAAATATTATAATTATTATTAATTATTATAATTATTACAACTAATATATTATCCGGTAACGAACGCATTTTCTGTTCAGAACTAAGCGCCCGAAGCAGGTCATTTCCGTTCGACCTCTACATTTTCCTGGGGACACATTCACATTACCTGTGTTAACAACCGCGAAACATACGGTTGCTTATCTGCAAGCTTTCACTAAACAAGATCATTATATCTTCATAGGTTCTCACGAAAACGTCCTCTGAGTGGCACTGATGTTTCCTCTTTATCTGTTACTTTCTACCAAACACGCGTCTCTGTTTAGCACAAATTCTGATTAAAACTTGCTTTAAAGCAAAGATAACCTAAAATTCTTTCCCGGAAAGTAGACAGCTCCTTTTTCTGAATGTTTTCATCAACGCTTTTTGGTTTGGTAACATCTGATGACAAGGCGGGACAAGATCAGAAATGAGGTGATACGAGACATGGTAGTAGCAACACCAATCCTACAACACATCGAACATATGAGGAGGATCAAGTGGTTCGGACACCTCACACGTATGCCCCTAAACCATCCAGCTATTCGGGCATACAACACCAGATACTCTGGCTGGAGAGCCAGAGGAAGACCAAGACGACGATGGAGCGACTCCGTGGCAGACACCCTCAGAGCTCACGAGATGTCCCTTCTCCAGGCCACCCGCCTTGCTGCTGACAGACGACTGTATCTCCCCGCGACGCCCACCGGTACAAGCGGAAGGAAAAAGTAAAGAAAAAGTAAAGTAACATCTGATGAAAATGTACTCCAAATGTCACTAATACGAAAGTATCTTAATATATGTATGTTTTTTTGTCCTCCATGTGTCTGTCTCTATCACTTGATTTGAAACTGCCTGAAAGTGTTGCCGGTGTCGTTTGGATCTTTTGTGGGGAACCACAGTTCCAAACTGATCAACAATGCGCATGTGCTTTCTGTGTGTGTGTGTGTGTGTGTGTGTGTGTGTGTGTGTGTGTGTGTGTGTGTGTGTGTGTGTGTGTGTGTGTGTGTAGTGTGTGTGTGTGTGAGTGTGTGTGTGTGTGTGTGTGTGTGAGTGTGTCTGGTGTGTGTGTGAGTGTGTGTGTGTGTGTGTGTGTGTTGGTGGTGTGTGTGTGTGTGGTGGTGTGGTGTGTGTGTGTGAGTGTGTTGTGTGTGTGTGTGTGAGTGTGTGTGTGTGTGTGTGTGTGTGTGTGTGTGTGTGTGTGTGTGTGTGTGTGTGTGAGTGTGTGTGTGTGTGATGTGTGTGTGTAGTGTGTGTGTGTGTGTGTGTGAGTGTGTGTGTGGTGTGTGTGTGTGTGGTGTGTGTGTGTGTTGCGTGTGTGTGTCTCTGTCTGTGTGTATGAGAATGCATGGTGTGGTAGTGTATGTACATATATATATATATACATAACATATACATATATATATATATATATATTGTGTGTGTGTGTGTGTGTGTGTGTGTGTGTGTGTGTGTGTGTGTGTGTGTGTACATGTATACATATATACATACACACACACACACACACACAGATATATATATATATATATATACATACACAGTAAAATGTGTGTACGTCTCTCTCTCTCTCTCTCTCTCTCTCTCTCTCTCTCTCTCTCTATCTATCTATCTATCTATCTAGTCACGGAACGCACAAGTACAATCAACTCACTGTGAGGTTACATTTTCGGCATGGCCAGGACTAGAAGCGCATGACGTCACCACAAATGTCAATCATAACTTACACTGTACTATGATAAGTATTCACTGTTATATTACAAAGCTGAAATTATTAACTTGACTGTATGTGGTTATGTCCATTTTAGTGTGAAGCGCAAGGAACATGCATTGAAACGGACAGTCTGCACTAAACAAATGGAGTTATTGAAATACAAAAGTGTTCACTAGTTAATTAGTTAACAAGAAACACCAGGAGGGTGCCGATGGACTTGGAGCACCAATGCCTCGCTACCCTCAGGATAATCACCTCCCAAGCTCCCGACGCCACTGAATAGTCATTTCATCAATCATCATCATCAGGTGCCCTGCCGCATGGCGTTGGCGACCATGGACTTCCAACCACCTCTATCTCTCGTTGCCCCCAGCATCTCCCCCACGCTCTTCAACCCCAGCCACTCTGCAAGTCCGTCCAGCATTCTCTCCCTGGGTCTACCTGGTGCTCTCTTTCCCTCCAGCTTTCCCGTTGTGACCAGGTGCTCCAAATCCCCCTTCCTCATAAAATGGCCTATAAATGTTGCTTGTCTTTTCCTAATCTTCCTTATCAGTGATCTTTTTGTGTCTGCCTCCATCAAGACTGTCTCGTTTGTTTTCTTTGCTGTCCATGGAACTCTCAACATTCTTCTGAGAAACCACATCTCGGCTGCCTCGATCCTGCTCTGGCTTTGCTTGCTGACTGTCCACGCCTCGCATCCGTACAACAGTATTGGTTCTATATAACATTCAAGGACTCTCTTTCTGATGTTAATTGATAGGCATTTGTCGATAAGAATGCTTGTCATCTTCTTGAATGCTGTTTCGGCTTGGCCAGTTCTGCCAGCTATTTCCGATGTGCATCTGCCGTCTGATGAAATGACCGTTCCCAGGTATTTGAACTTATTAACCTGTGTCAAGGTTTCATCAAGCAAAAAAAAAAAAAAAAAAAAGGGGGGGGGGGGCGGAGGGCTGTCCACGCATTGCATTAGCCATTTGGACCCAGTGATCAATTACTTGCATATAGAATTATGTTTAAAATCCTCATGTTCAAAAGAATAATGATGACCACAAAGTACTTACAATACTTCTTCCACCACCCAAAACAATCCTCGCTCCCTTTCAGCGTCTGTAGACAGGGTTTATATAACGGTGATTATAAAAGCAACTTCATCATCATCATCATCATCAATTGCCTTGCCACATGGCGTTGGTGATCATGGCCTTCGATCTGTTTCCATCCATTGTTGCCTCAAGCACCTCTTCCACCCTCTCTGTCGTCAGCCACTCTGCAAGTCCGTCCACTATTTTCCCCTGGGTCTACCTGGTGCTCTCTTTCCCTCCAGCTTTCCTGTTGTGTCAGTCACAATGGTATAGTTGCCACTCCATATTGCGTGAGATAGTTTAACCCTTTGACTCCCGCACCCTATCTACCAACTGCAAAAACTTAACCCTTTGATTGCCTCAACCTTTCCACCAGCTTCCTGCAGGAAACTGGTTGAAAGGGTAAGGGAATCAAAGGGTTAAGGTTTTGCTTTCCTAATGGTTGGCAATGCAGGATGCTGGTGGAAAGGGTGAGGAAATCAAAGAGTTAAGGTCTGCCATGCAAATCTGTCCACCTAGAGCTCAGAAATGCAGTGAGCATATAATAATAATTATACTGCCTCTTACATACCGTAACCATTCCATTTGTAACTATTCAAATTTCCATGTCTGTGACTGCTTGTTCAACGGGGCCACAGCCTCAAATTTGATAGCTTATACTCATTTAGACAAAAGGATCCCCCCCCCTCCCCCCATGGAGATGCCGGGGCCTATTTCAGAAAAAAATAGTATCCCCACCTCCTGGAAATTTTGTGCTAGAAATTTCTTTTCTGTCACTCTCTTTGTTTCTGCCTTGCTCCGTTGATTTCTGTTATTTCTTCCTATCATTTTCTGTCTTGCTGGTCCATTCACCTGCATGTGTTCAATAAAGTCTTATAAAGTTTCTCTTAGGATAGATAATTTGGTACATGTATTAAGTGCAATTTTGGCTCAAGGGAAATGAGACATGCCGAAGCAATTTTAGGTAATTTAGGCCCCTTTTTATAGATATACTTTAGTGTCCTTAGTTACGTTTAAATTTGTTTCAGGTGTGTTTTTAAAATCCCCTGTGTGATAAATTGGACGGAGAGGTCAATGCCAGGGGCATCTCCTTAGATTATGAGCGCGATGCATTGATATGTGTACTTACTTTTCTTTTCTTTTTTTTTTCTGCTGATGTATTGTGCATGTATTGAAAAGGTTATAGCCCTGACATGGCTCTACACAGTCGGCTGGGCTGTAAACAAATATAAGAAGAACAATAAAGACAACAGACAGATTCGTATGGAGGGTCATGATCGCCAACGCCATGCGGTACGGCATATTGTGATGATGGTGATGATGATAGTGGTGATGATGATGGTGATGATGACTCATTTATACAATGTTGAGAAATCTTTGCTGACATCAGACAGACTCAAAGAAAAATGTCCACATGCGCTGACCCCACAGACGTTATGTGATCGATAAGATCCAAAAGGATCATGGCACAAACCTTAATAAAAGCCTGCTAACAAGCCTTATTTTTTCAATTAACTTTTTTTTATTCCCCTTTTTGCTCCACATCAAACGGGCACCAAACATACAATAGGGCAGAATAAGCCTTGTGTGTTTGTACCAATCGCCGTGGTGTGGTGGTTTACGCAACGGACTACTGACTGGAAGGTTGTGGGTTCGAATCCCCATCAGGCCCTTCAAAAATCATCGTGGGATTTTTCGGCTCTAACCGGCTCCTACCCAGAGTTGGGCGTGCTATGGGCTCAATGGGAAGACTGGGACCACACAGTCGAGTCTCATCCACTTCACGGATGCGTCATTGATGGTGTTCCTTAAATCTTCTGACCAGCACCGCAGGTGTCTGTATCTCTCGGGCATGGTTGACTCCAGGATATATTATGATAGTAAGCGTAGAGTACAGCCCTGTCACGCAGTCTCAATCCTAGATGGAACTCCATAGCATCATGATTATCATCCTCATCGACATCATCATCGCATTGTAAAAAAATAAATAAATAAAAACACACACACAAAACAAAACAAAAACTGTGTCAGCTTCTGTGGCCATTAAGGTGCCGCAAAAAATGGGACAGAAAAAAAAGTGAGGCAAAGGTAACGTTCCTGGGTGCAATGATCCTAAAAAACAAAATGATGAAATAAAAAAAAAGCCTTGTGTGTTGTCAAACTCTTGAGAACAACAGCTGCCCAAAGTAAGGCGTGGTTACCTCAATCGGTATGGAATGGGTCTCTTAAACCCAGGGTCGGGGTCCAGAACAAGTGTCACTGCCCGCGTTCAAGCAAACAGGAACGAGAAAAAACACGAAAAAAAAAAAAAAAAAAGAATCAGAAGGCGTATTTACTATAACCAGATAAGACAGGCGGAAATTTTCGACCAACTGACCTTTGTCAAGACGAACTCCGTTTCGCTCCTGAGACTACATTGTATGTTTAATGTCCATTTGAAGTGGAGCAAACGGTGAATAAAAATGTTCGCTAAAAAAAATTAAACAAATATGCGTATTCGCAAGCTTAATGGCTTATGCCATGATCATTTTGGATCTTTCCAATCACATGATATCTGTGGGTCAGCGAATATGGACTTGTTCCGAACGTGGACTCGCCATCTTAATAATCAGAAACGGAAATTGACACTGTGTTTCTATCTTTGTGTCTGTCTGATTTCAGCAAAGACTTTTCAACACTGTATGAATGAGTACATGTATTTAGTGTTTTTGTTTGTTTGTTTGTTTGTTTGTTGTTGTTTGTTGTTTGTTGTTTATTGTGATCTTACGCTTGAAAAAGAATAGTTGGCCGAAAATTTGCGCCTGTCTTGCCTCATCATCATCATCATCAAGTGCCTTGCCACATGGCGTTGGCGATCATGGACCTCCATATGCAATCTATCCCTTGTTGCCGCAAGCACGTCTTCCATCCTCTCTGTCCTCAGACACTCTGCAAGTCCGTCCAATATTTTTCCCTGGGTCTACCTGGTGCTCTCTTTCCTCCAGCTCTTTCCTGTCTTGTCTGGTTGTATTATTAAATGCGCGTTCTGATTCTTTTCTCGTGTTTTTTTTTCTGGTTCCAGGGTCGTGGGCTCAGAAACAAAGAAGACATTAAAACCAGAAGATAGTTTTGAGGAGAAGAAAAACAAGACTACAGCCAGGAAGTGTCTAAGCACCCCCCCCCCCCCCGTCCCTCTCCACTGCGCCAACACGTCTCCAACGTCTGTGTCCATTCCATGACTGTGTGTACAGAAAGTTCCAGCCCCAAGAAGAACCTAACCCCAATCAGCCACAAGTCAGCATGAAAATGCATGACCCACAGATGACTCACGATATAAAAAAACACACGACAATACATTCAACCGACGATTTTTCAATGTTTTCTTTTCTTTCTCTGTCTCTGTCTGTCTGTCTCTCTCTCTCTGTCTCTCTCTGTCTCTCTGTCTCTCTGTGTCTCTCTTTCTTTCTGTCTCTTTCTCTGTCTGTCTCTCTCCGTCTCTCTCTCTCTCTTTGTCTGTCTGTCTGTCTCTCTCCGTCTCTCTCTTTCTCTCTCTCTCTCTCTCTGTCTGTCTGTCTCTCTCCGTCTCTCTCTCTCACTGTCTATCTCTGTCTCTTTCTCCCCCTCTCTCTCTCTCTGTTTCTCTCTTTATTTCTCTCCGTCTCTGTTTGCCTCTGTCAATCTGTCTGTCTGTCTGTCTCTGTCTTTCTCTCTCTCTTTGTCTCTCTCTTTGTCTCTCTCTCTCTCTCTGTCTCTCTCCTCTCTCTCTCTCTCTCTCTGTTTGTCTCTGTCTGTCTCTTTCTCTCTGTCTGTCTCTCTGTCTCTGTCTCTCTCTCTCACTCTCTCTTTCTCTCCCTCCCTCCCCCACGGAAAGCGGCCGTCGTCTCCAAAACCCAATAACAATATCTTTGAGGTCCGGAACGTGACAGTGCCGCGCATAATCTGGTGGTGTGAAGTTTCCAGACCCAATGAGTAGACACGGGGGACCACTATGGCGACACCCACATCATAAAACTTAGACCTGGTTCCCTGACAGTAATCCGATGGCGGCTTATTAGAAATGCATCAAGCGCCATTTGAGTTATCCGCCAAATTGCTCTCCCAGACGAACTCCGTTTAGTTCCGGAGACTACGGTCGAAAGAATCAAGAATTCCGGAGGTTGAGGTTTCTATGAAAGTAAAGTAGCGTTAAAATAATATTTGCAAACACAACGGCCAAACGAAACATATATTAACGGGAGGTTAAGGTTTCCATGAAAGTAAAGCACCATTAAATGATATTTGCAAGCGAAAGCTGTGCCGTATTTGTATAATGGCCAATTTTCCTGCAGACCGTTTGTCCAAAACTTAGATTACACGATGTTGGTAAACTGGTAAAACTATGGTAATCTTCTCTCTCCCTCCCTCTATCGTCTTCTTTTTTCTTTTTTTTTCTTTATTTTTTAGCTATAGAGTATGAAAACTCTCTCTCTCTCATTCTCTCCCTCTCTCTCATTCTCCCTAGTTGTAGAGTATGAATCTCTCTCTCTCTCTCTCTTTTCTCTCTCTCTCTTCTCTCTCTCTGTCTTCTCTCTCTCTCTCTCTGTCTCTCCTCTCTCTCTCTCTCTCTCTCTCTCTCTCTCTCTCTCTGTCTCTCTCTCTTCTCTCTTCTCTCCTCTCTCTCTCTCTCTCTCTCTCTCTCTCTCTCT
>CM060309.1:7541986-7549486 GCA_030674185.1 Monoplex corrugatus | reverse complement strand
CGTACTCCTGGTCTCCGTCCACGTGAAGGGAGATCCAAAGCGAAAAAAAACACGATTTTTTTTTCTGAACACGTAATAATTTCATTTTAAATTTCATGAACCAGAAGAACAAGAAAACCAATATAAGCGCGTATCCAACGAGACAAAACAAAACAAGCGCAAATTTTCGGCCAACTAGCCTTTGTCAAGCGCGAACGCACGGTCACAAACAGATCACAGACACCAAACAATGGATAATAAAGGCTTCTTACCCACTGGACGAGGCGGCAGGGAAGTTTTTAATCCCGTTTTTATTATCCATTGTTTGGTGTCTGTGATCTGTTTGTGACCGTGCGTTCGCGCTTGACAAAGGCTAGTTGGCCGAAAATTTGCGCTTTTTTTGTTTTGTCTCGTTGGATACGCGCTTACATTGGTTTTCTTGTTTTTGGTTCCTGTTTGCTTGGGCGCGGGCAGTCACACTTGTTTTGGATCTTTAAATTTCAGAAAGCGTTTTTTGAGATATATCTAAGAACAAAAATTGTTTGGGACCCCAATACTTATCTTTCCCTTTCAACACACATTCATCAATTTCTTAAAAATAAAGTTTAGCTACTGTTCTGAGTGAAGGTTCTCAAAAATCACGGATTCGCTATACTATGGTGATATTCTCTTCCCAACTGAGGCTAAATCACGTCACGCCTCATGACCTGGTCATCTCATGGGTTTATGTGCAGGCTTAAGGCTTGTGCCATGATCATCATACACACGGCACCCGTGACGTTAGTACATATGGAATTCGTTCCGAGCGCGGAGACGTCATCTTGAGAAACTGAAACTGAAACATGGCACGCCAACAGATACACACGGAAAAAGAACATTTAGATATAACTACGGAAAATAACTTTGGTTCTTAAAACCAGTCGGTATGGTGTAGTGGTTAACGCAACAGACTACCGACTGGAAGGTTGTGGGTTCGAATCCCCATCAGTCCCTTCAAAACTGTATAACTGTGGGATTTTTAGGCTCTAACCGGCTCCTACCCAGAGTTGTGGGTCGTGCTATGGGCTCATTGGGAAGACTAGGACCACACAGCCGAGTCTCATCCACTTCAAGGATGCGTCATTGAGGGTGTTGCTTAAATCTTCTGATCAGCACCGCAGGTGTCTGTATCTCTCAGGCCTTGTTGACGCCAGGATATGTTTATGATAGTAAGCGTAGAGTACAGCCCTGTCACACAGTATCAATCCTAGAAAGAACTGCATAACATCATTCTATCATCCTTATCGACATCATCGTCATCGCATTGTAAAAAAAAATTGTACCAGCTTCTGTGGCCATTAAGGTGGGGTAGAAAATGGGACAAAAAAAAAAAAAAAAAAAAAGGTGAGCACAAAGGTAAACTCCCTGAGTGCGATGATCTTAAAAAAAATATTCTTAAAGCTTATACAAAGAGTCGATTCCCTAGCTGTTTTGACATTTTTTGTGTATGAAACTGTAATCACGAATATCCAGATAGTCTAAAACATCAATCAATGTGGCCTTCAAAAGCTTTCATATCAAACAGCTTGACATGCATCCTGGACAATGGTAGACTGCCACAACGGCTAAAAACAGATTTTTAAATATTGTCTGAAGTACCTGACGATGTGCTGTCCGCGCACTATCCTTTTGAAGGGAAGGTCATAGTGACCTTGACCTTGGTGCCTTACCTTTCAAACTTGCTCTTTCGCGCCTCCTGAACGGTCCAAACCTTTGACAAAACGATGGTAAAGATCCATCCATTAAGAGCGCGCACACACACACCACACACACACACACACACACACACACCCCGCACGCACGCACGCACGCCTGTCCGCGCGCGCGCGCGTACACACACACACACACACACGCACGCCTGTCCGCGCGCGCGCGCGAACACAACACACACACACACACACACACACACACACACACACACACACACACACACAGAGCACGCACGCACGCACCACGCACACTCCAAACAAGCAGTTCCCAAACAATAAAATCCAGGAACCAGAAACACACACACACACACACACACAAACACGAAAATGGAATCAGAACGCGGCTTTGTCAAGAGTAAATGTAAGATCACAAACGAACAAACACCCAATACAAAAATTAGGAGAAAAAAAAACTAAAACTTCCCTGCTGTTTTGTCTCCCCATTTTTGTTTATTTGTTTTGTTTTGTTCGTTTGTAACCTTCCGTTCACGCTTGACAAAGGCCAGTTGACCGAAAATTTGTGCCTGTCTTGTCTGGTTGTATTAAGTGCGCGTTCTGATTCTATTTTCGTCTTATTGATTTATTTTTTTTTTTTGTTTGTTTTGTTTTTTACTGGTTTGCTTTTCCTGGCTTATGGGCAGCTGCATTTGTTTTGATTGCATGAACAATCTTTGATTGCAATAGATATCTTTGTTGATGCATAGACATCACTGTTGGATTGCAATCATCTGTTGTTGCAATCATCATTTTGATTGCATAGAACATCACTTGTTGATTGCAATAAATCATCATGTTGATTGCATAGAATCATTTTGATTGCAATAATCAATCATGTTGTGCATAGTCATCACTGTTGTGCATGACACATTGTTGGATGCATAATCATTGTTGGATTGCATAACATCATGTTGGATTCAATCATCATTTTTTGGATCATAGATCAATATGTTGGTGCATGATCATCTGTTTGATGCAATGAATCAATCATGTTGATGCAATAGAACAATCCTTTTTGGATGCATGATCAACTGTTTGGTTGCAAAGACACTGTTGATTCAATATCATCTGTTTGGATGCAATAGAACAATCATTGTTGATGCATGAAACACTGTTGGATAGATCATCACTTTTGGATTCAATAATCATACTTGTTGATTGCAATGAACAATCACTGTTGGTGCAAGAAATCCTTGTTTGGCAATAGAATCAATCACTTGTTTTGGATTGCAATAGAATCAATCACTTGTTTTGGATTGCAATAGAATCAATCACTTGTTTTGGATTTGCTATAGATCAATTCATCTTGTTTTGGATTGCAATAGAATCAATCACTTGTTTTGGATTGCAATAGAATCAATCACTTGTTTTGGATGCAATAGAATCAATCACTTGTTTTGGATTGCAATAGAATCAATCACTTGTTTGGATTGCAATAAATCAATCACTTGTTTTGGATTGCAATAGATCAATCACTTGTTTTGGATTGCAATAGAATCAATCACTTGTTTTGGATTGCAATAGAATCAATCACTTGTTTTGGATTGCAATAGAATCAGACAATCACTTGCTTTGGATTGCAATAAAATCAGACAATCACTTGTTTGGATTGCAATAAAATCAATCATTTTTGGGATACAATCAGATAATCACTTGTTTTGGATTGCAATAGAATCAGACATCACTTGTTTTGGATTGCAATAAAATCAATCACTTGTTTTGGATTGCAATAAAATCAGACAATCACTTGTTTGGATTGCAATAAAATCAGACAATCACTTGTTTTGGATTGCAATAAAATCAGACAATCACTTGTTTGGATTGCAATAAATCAAAATCACTTGTTTTGCATTGCAATAAATCAATCACTGTTTGGATTGCATAATCAGAATCATTGTTTTGCATTGCAATAGAATCAGAAAATCACTTGTTTTGCATTGCAATAAAATCAGACAAACAGACACACACCCCACACACACACACACACAACACACACACACACACACACACACACACAGGCCACACATTTTGACCAGCGCGGGTGAAATCAAGGGACTGCACCCTGATTAGACTTACACGCGACACAGGATCAACCACGAAACAAACACTTCATCACAATGCTGGGCGTCAACACCTTCTTTTCTTAATCTTCCCCGGGGACAACACAAGAACAAAGGAAAGAATTTTAAAAAAAGTGGGGGTGAGTGGGAACAAACAAAGACAGAAAAAGAAGGGGTGGGGGGGGGGGGGTGCTATATCGAATGGAGCGATGGTTTGTTTACGTCTGTGAACACAAGAGTTCGGACTTTTGTTCAAGGAAACTTTCATTGCACTCGCCCAATTCCATATGCGCTCCACCCACACCTGCCATCCATGACCTGGCAAAATCCTTGAGCCTGCACAAACCCTATGCGTTGGCAAGGTGTTGAATTGAGGAGCGGAAAGGGATGGAGGGGGAGAGAAGGGACCTATCAAACACTAAGCTGACACCACCAGAATGAAAGAACCTATCAAACACTAAGCTGACACCACCAGAATGAAGGGACCTATCAAACACTAAGCTGACACCACCAGAATGAAGTGAACCTATCAAACACTAAGCTGACACCACCAGAATGAAGGGACCTATCTAACACTAAGCTGACACCACCAGAATGAAAGGACCTATCAAACACATTAAGCTGACACCACCAGAATGAAGGGACCTATCAAAAACCAGCTGACACCACCAGCATGAAGGGACCTATCAAACACTAAGCTGACACCACCAGAATGAAGGGACCTATCAAACACTAAGCTACACACCACCAGAATGAAGGGACCTATCTAACACTAAGCTGACACCACCAGAATGAAGGACCTATCAAACCATTAAGCTGACACCACCAGAATGAAGGGACCTATCAAAAACCAGCGACACCACCAGCATGAAGGGGCCTATCTAACACTAAGCTGACACCACCAGAATGAAGGGACCTATCTAACACTAAGCTGACACCACCAGAATGAAGGGACCTATCAAACACTAAGCTGACACCACCAGAATGATGGAACCTATCTAAACTAAGCTGACACTACCAGAATGAATGGGACCTATCTAACACTAAGCTGATACCCCCAGAATGCAGAGACCTATCAAACACTAAGCTGACTCCACCAGAATGAAGGGACCCATCAAACACTAAGCTGACACCACCAGAATGAAGGCACCTATCAAACACTAAACTGACTCCACCAGAACGAAGGGACCTATCAAACACTAAGCTGACACCACCAGAATGAAGGGACCTATCAAACATTAAGCTGACACCACCAAATGAAGGGACCTATCAAACACTAAGCTGACACCACCAGAATGAAGGGACCTATCAAACATTAAGCTGACACCACCAAAATGAAGGGACCTATCAAACACTAAGCTGACACCACCAGAATGAAGGGACATATCAAACATTAAGCTGACACCACCAAAATGAAGGACCTATCAAACACTAAGCTGACACCACCAAAATGAAGGGACCTATCAAACACTAAGCTGACACCACCAGAATGAAGGGACCTATCAAACACAGCTGACACCACCAAAATGAAGGGACCTATCAAACACTAAGCTGACACCACCAGAATGAAGGGACCTATCAAACACTAAGCTGACACCACCAGAATGAAGGAACCTATCTAATACTAAGCTGACACCACCAGAATGAATGGACCTATCTAACACTAAGCTGATACCACCAGAATGCAGGGACCTATCAAACACTAAGCTGACTCCACCAGAATGAAGGGACTTATCAAACACTAAGCTGACACCACCAGAATAAGGGACCTATCAAACACTAAGCTGACTCCACCAGAATGAAGGGACCTATCAAACACTAAGCTGACACCACCAGAATGAAGGGACCTATCAAACATTAAGCTGACACCACCAAAATGAAGGGACCTATCAAACACTAAGCTGACACTACCAGAATGAAGGGACCTATCAAACACTAAGCTGACACCACCAGAATGAAGGGACCTATCAAACACTAAGCTGACACCACCAGAATGAAGGGACCTATCAAACACTAAGCTGACATCACCAGAATGAAGGGATCTATCAAACACTAAGCTGACACCACCAGAATGAAGGGACCTATAAACACTAAGCTGACACAACCACAATGAAGGGACCTATAGATAGATAGATAGATAGATAAATAGATAGATAGATAATAGATAGACAGATAGATAGATAGATAGATAGATAGATAGACAGACATATAGACAGATAGACAGATAGATAGACAGACAGATAGACAGATAGATAGATAGATAGACAGATAGACAGATAGAAAGATAGACAGATAGACAGATAGATAGATAGATAGATAGATAGACAGATAGATAGACAAGATAGATAGATAGACAGACAGATAGAGAGATAGAAGATAATAGATAGATAGATAGATAGATAGATAGATAGACAGATAGATAGAAAGATAGACAGATAGACAGACAGATAGACAGATAGATAGAAAGGGTCTCAAAGCCCTTACAAAACAGTACAGAGTAGTTGCTAGTCGATTTTCAAGTAAAGTTCAGATGACACACACACACACACACACAAAGCACACACACACACACACACACACACACACACACACACACATACACACACAGCACACACACACACACACATCACATCACAAACACTCACAACCCCACAACACACACACAACACACTCACACACACACACTACACACAACAACCTCACACACACATCACACATACAACAACACACACTCAACACCACACACATCACACAGACAACACTACACACACACACACTCACACCACACACACACACTCACACACACGACACACACACACTCTCACACACACAACACACATCACACACACACACACACACCTCACACCACACACACACACTCACACACACAACACACAACACACACACCACACACACTCACACACACACAAACACACACAACTCACACACACACAAAACACACACACACACACACAACACACACACACACATCACAGCCACACACATCATGCCATCTCACACTCACACCATCACACAACAGCACACAACACACACACACACAGCACATAACACCACATCACCCACACCGCCACACAACATCCTATATTGCAACACATGCTACAAACAAAACTACCCTTTGACTCCACACCCTCCACACAACATCTGCAGTCAACCATGCTAGCAAAGCAAAACTTAACCCTTTGACACTGCACCACATCATCAGCACTAACACAAATCCTTTGTCAACGCCCACATCACATCAAACAGCAAAAACTTAACCCTTTGACTCCCGCACCTCCACCAACATCCTATTGTCACCATGCTAGCAAACAAAAACTTAACCCTTTGACTCCGCATCCTGCCCCAACATCCTAATTGTCACCATGCTAGCAAAGCAAAACTTAACCCTTTGACTCCCGCATCCTGCCCACCAACATCCTATATTGTCAGCCATGCTAGCAAAACAAAAACTTAACCCTTTGACTCCGCACCCTGCCACCAACATCCTATATTGTCAGCCATGCTAGCAAAGCAAAAACTTAACCCTTTGACTCCCGCACCTGCCCACCAACATCCTATATTGTCAGCCATGCTAGCAAAGCAAAAACTTAACCCTTTGACTCCCGCACCCTGCCCACCAACATCCTATATTGTCAGCCATGCTAGCAAAGCAAAAACTTAACCCTTTGACTCCCGCACCCTGCCCACCAACATCC
>CM060309.1:7536986-7539486 GCA_030674185.1 Monoplex corrugatus | reverse complement strand
AGGTGCAGTGACAAGGAGAGAAAAAAAAAAAAAAAAAAAAAAAAAAAAAAAAAAAAAAAAAAAAAAAAAAAAAAAAAAAAAAAAAAAAAAAAAAAAAAAAAAAAAAAAAAAAAAAAAAAAAAAAAAAAAAAAAAAAAAAAAAAAAGGGGGGGGGGGGGGGGGGGGGGGGGGGGGGGGGGGGGGGGGGGGGGGGGGGGGGGGGGGGGGGGGGGGGGGGGGGGGGGGGGGGGGGGGGGGGGGGGGGGGGGGGGGGGGGGGACACAGGAAGAAGAAGGTGCAAGTGACAAGGAGAGAAGAGGTGAGTGACAAGAGAGAAGAGTGCAGTGACAAGGAGAGAGAGGTGCAGTGACAAGGAGAGAAGAGGTGCAGTGACAAGGAGAGAAGAGGTGCAGTGACAAGGAGAGAAGAGGTGCAGTGACAAGGAGAGAAGAGGTGCGTGACAAGGAGGAAGAGGTGCGTGACAAGGAGAGAAGAGGTGCAGTGACAAGGAGAGAAGAGGTGCAGTGACAAGGAAAGAGAAGAGGTGCAGTGACAAGGAGAGAAGAGGTGCAGTGACAAGGAGAGAAGAGGTGCGTGACAAGGAGAAGAGGTGCAGTGACAAGGAAGAAGAGGTGCAGTGACAAGGAGAGAAGAGGTGCAGTGACAAGGAAGAGAGGTGCAGTGAACAAGGAGAGAAGAGGTGCAGTGACAAGGAGAGAAGAGGTGCAGTGACAAGGAGAGAAGAGGTGCAGTGACAAGAGAGAAGAGGTGCAGTGACAAGGAGAGAAGAGGTGCAGTGACAAGGAGAGAAGAGGTGCAGTGACAAGGAGAGAAGAGGTGCAGTGACAAGGAGAGAAGAGGTGCAGTGACAAGGAGAGAAGAGGTAGTGACAAGGAGAGAAGAGGTGCAGTGACAAGGAAGAAGAGGAGTGACAAGAGGTGCAGTGACAAGGAAGAAGAGGTGCAGTGACAAGGAAGAAGAGGTGCAGTGACAAAGGAGAGAAGAGGTGCAGTGACAAGAGAGAGAGTGAGTGAAGAGGTGCAGTGACAAGGAGAGAAGAGTGCAGTGACAAGGAAGAAGAGGTGCAGTGACAAGGAGAGAAGAGGTGCAGTGACAAGAGAGAGAAGAGGTGCAGTGACAAGGAGAGAAGAGGTGCTGTGACAAGGAGAGAAGAGGTGCAGTGACAAGGAGAGAAGAGGTGCAGTGACAAGGAGAGAAGAGGTGCAGTGACAAGGAAGAGAGAAGAGGTGCAGTGACAAGGAGAGAAGAGGTGCAGTGACAAGAGAGAGAAGGGTGCAGTGACAAGGAGAGAAGAGGTGCAGTGACAAGGAGAGAAGAGGTGCAGTGACAAGGAGAGAAGAGGTGCAGTGACAAGGGAGAGAAGAGTGCAGTGACAAGAGAGAAGAGGTGCAAGGACAAGGAGAGAAGAGGTGCAGTGACAAGGAGAGAAGAGGTGCTGTGACAAAGGAGGAAGAGGTGCAGTGCAAGGAGAGAAGAGGCAGTGACAAAGAGAGTATGACAAGAGAGAAGAGGTGCAGTGACAAGGAAGAAGAGGTGCAGTGACAAAGGAGAGAAGAGGTGCAGTGACAAGGAGAGAAGAGGTGCAGTGACAAGAGAGAAGAGGTGCAGTGACAAGGAGAGAAGAGGTGCAGTGACAAGGAGAGAAGAGGTGCTGAAAAGAAGGAGAGAAGAGTGCAGTGACAAGGAAGAGAGAGGTGCAGTGACAAGGAGAGAAGAGGTGCAGTGACAAGGAAGAGAGGTCAGTGACAAGGAAGAAGAGTGCAGTGACAAGGAGAGAAGAGGTGCGTGACAAGGAAGAAGATGCAGTGACAAGAGAGAAGAGGTGCAGTGACAAGGAGAGAAGAGGTGCAGTGACAAGGAGAGAAGAGGTGCAGTGACAAGGAGAGAAGAGGTGCAGTGACAAGGAGAGAAGAGGTGCAGTGACAAGAGAGAAGAGGTGCAGTGACAAGGAGAGAAGAGGTGCAGTGACAAGGAAGAAGAGGTGCAGTGACAAGGAGAGAAGAGGTGCAGTACAAGGAGAGAAGAGGTGCAGTGACAAGGAGAGAAGAGGTGCAGTGACAAGGAGAGAAGAGGGCAGTGACAAGGAGAGAAGAGGTGCAGTGACAAGGAGAGAAGAGTGCATGACAAGGAGAGAAGAGGTGCAGTGACAAGGAGAGAAGAGGTGCAGTGAAGGAGAGAAGAGGTGCAGTGACAAGGAAGAAGAGGTGCAGTGACAAGAAGAAGAGTGAGTACAAGGAGAGAAGAGGTGCAGTGACAAGGAAGGAGAGAAGAGGTGCAGTGACAAGGAAGAAGAGGTCAGTGACAAGGAAGAAGAGGTGGTGACAAGGAAGAAGAGGTGCAGTGACAAGGAAGAAGAGGTGCATGACAAGGAGAGAAGAGGTGCGTGACAAGGAGAGAAGAGGTGCAGTGACAAGGAAGAAGAGGTGCAGTGACAAGGAGAGAAGAGGTGAGTGACAAGGAGAGAAGAGGTCAGTGACAAGGAGAGAAGAGGTGCAGTGAC
>CM060309.1:7514486-7526986 GCA_030674185.1 Monoplex corrugatus | reverse complement strand
ATTTATATAGCGCAAAATCTTGATAAAATCAAATCTAAGCGCTGAAACAGACACACGTCACGCACGTACGCGCACACACGCACGCACACGCACGCACACAAACACACACACACGCATGGCTATAAATGGGGAGAAAGAATAAAAGCAATGGAAAATTATAGAGAGCAATGATCAGTTAATTACACGTGCTTTACATACCCGCACACATTAAACAGTCCTGCTCTTGACTGAAAACAGGACTACACAAACAAATGAACACAAACACAAATACATGTACATGAACACAAACACACAAATGAACATGAACACAAATGAACACAAACACAAATGAACATGAACACAAATGAACACAAACACAAATGAACATGAACACAAATGAACACAAACACAAATGAACATGAACACAAATGAACACAAACACAAACAAATGAACATGAACACAAATGAACACAAACACAAACAAATGAACACAAACACAAATACATGTACATGAACACAAACACACAAATGAACATGAACACAAATGAACACAAACACAAATGAACATGAACACAAATGAACACAAACACAAAATGAACATGAACTCAAATGAACACACAACACAAACAAATGAACATGAATACAAACAAACAGCGAAATTAACAAAGACACAAACAGAAAAAGAAAAAAGAAGCAATCGTCACTGTATTCATTTGCATCCCATTGTGTTTATTTCAAGATACACCTGTGTACCCGCATAGCCTGTTAAAATCAGTGACATCACACAGCACGACAACGCAGGTAGGCCTACCACCAAAGGCTCTTTCTCTCAGCATCATTACATCGCAACCGAAGGTAACTCTAAAGAGTTATGGGTGATGCAGTTAGTTATAGGCTCAAAGTCAGGAGATCGTCAAAAGCTGAGTAACGACAGAAAGGGGGTGGGGGGAGAGGTGGTACAGAGAGCTGGATGACGGTAATCAAGTCTATCATAAATCGCTCGGCCGCCAGCTGACTTGGCTCTTGCCAGTCCACGCTAAACCATCGATCAGTCTTGTCCTCACAAAACCTTTTTGGTCTAGGGCCGCGCTAGCGCAGGGCAACGGTTCAATCGAGGCCAGCAATCGCAACACGAAAGGACTGACTCTCTCTTACTCCTATATCTCTTCCCTCCTGTGCAGCTGCCTCGTGCAAGCTTGCCCCTCCAGCATACCGCACGAAAACATAACAGCGGGTCTGTTTTGTCAAAGAACATGATACATGGCTTCATCAACTTTTTGTTCCTCTGCTGTGTTACGCGTACACACGTAAAGAGGAAAAGAAGCGAAAGGCTAAAAATATCCTCTCTCGACCCAGAGCCAGTGCACATTAGCTGAGTGTGTGCGAGTGCGTGTGAGCTACGTTGTCCGATTTTCTTAGCGTAGGTGTCCCGGCATTTGAGAGCCTGGTGCTCGGGAACTGGATAACCGATCGTCACCAAATTCGGGGACAAGACAGACAAAAGGTTGTACTTACCTGTCGATGAGGTCGCCAGGGTTATGGAGATGTTAATTCCAATCAGATGTCGTTGAACGGAAGGTTTCACAGGCGCTTTCCCATTCACACTCTACGATCTGACCGTCATTAGGTCACACGCTTGCCTTCGATTTACCTTTCCCCCTCAGCGCAAGCTCAGCCCTCGTCCCTTCACCAGTTTCCAGTCAACCCTACGTCTAGCAGCCTCAGCAACTTCAAACGTCAAACCGATTGATGAAAAACAACCTTGCGCTCTACACGTAAACACGTTTGGAAATCGTCACACTTCATATAGCGGCAACATGTAGTTCGCCTTTGATTGGCTCCCGGGGAAGGTCAAGGGCGTTTGTGTTGACTCTTTCAGGTCACAGCCAGAAAGCACATGGTTCAGCGAAACAAACTTGGAAAGGAGGGGACTGACTGTACGTAACGCTTAGTGACTAGCATTTCCGTAGGTAAAAAAATCAAAAAAAATCTGTAGCCATACTCTTCCACTTTCTCCCCCACACTTTCTCCTTTCCCTGTGACCACCCTTCGTGATGGCGGAACTAGGAGAGCCACCACTCTTTAGGAATCGGAACTGTGTCGATGGCGATGGTAATAAAGGTGGAGGGGGGAGGTTGGAGAGGGGTGGGGGTGGGGGTGGAGGTAGGGGTCCTTCGTCAGGCAGCTGAGTGTATCAGAAGACGGCAGCAGCAGGATGCAGGAGAACGGTGATGGCGCAACGCGCTATGTCTCTATCGACCCGACAGGTCGGCGTCGTTGCTTCCTTCAAGGTTTCATTATTTAGCTAGCTTCATTTTTTTTCTTTCCCCACCCCCCCCCCCCTCTCTCTCTCTCTCTCTCTCTCTCTCTCTCTCTCTCTCTCTCGTCTCCATTCGATTTGTATTCAGATTGACTCGCGCCTGCTTGCCTTGTCTGTGCGTTTGTTAGATAAATGAACTGATTCATAATTCACGTGGGCGAAAGAAGGGGGGATAAACATATGTCAATTCAATCACGAAGTAATCATCACGATGATGATAATAATAATGATGATGATGATATTGTTATTGTTATTTTTTCATCATCATCATCATCATCATCATCATCATCTTCTTCTTCTTCTTCTTCTTCTTCTTCTTTTATTTATTCATTAGTAGTAGTAGTAGTAGTAGTAGTAATAGTAGTTGTAGTAATAGTAGTAGTAGTATTTTAACAACAACAATAGTAATGATGATGATGTCGAGACTATAGTAAGTGGTAAAGAGCTGACAGCTATGCGAGCTGGTGGCAGGGCGGACTGCCCGAAAGAGAGATGAAGACCAGAGTGGCTGGGCTGTGGACCTGGTTGGTGCCCGTTTGTGTTGGCCATGTCCCGGGGTGTGTCATCTGCCCACCTCGCCATTCGGTTCGTGAACAAGGTAACTGATGACTGGGTCTGAATGGCTCAGGCAACGCATGGACAGCCCCCTCCCCCCCCTTTGCTTGGTGAAATGACTATCGATAGGCGTCGGGAGCTTGACAGGTGATTGTCTGGAGAATGGTGTGGCATTGGTGCTCTGGGTCCGCTCGGGTGTTTCTTGTTAACGTTGTTAAATAATGATAACAATAATAATAATAATAACATTACTCATAATACTAATGATGATGATGATGATGATGATATAATAATAATAATAATAATAAAAAATACTGACGATGATGATGATGACGACGACGACGATGACAACAACAACAAACAACAACAACAATACGACAATAATAATAATAATGATAATGATAATAGTAATAATAATATAATAACAATTCACTCACTCTTCACTCTACAGCATCACTCCATGGAGTGTTGGCTGCCCGCACTGCTCTCCGGGTCTCTGTCCTCTTGTCTTTCCTCCTCCTCTCCTCCTCCTCCTCATCATCATCATCAGGTACCCTGCCGCATGGCGTTGGCGACTACGGACTTCCATCCATCTCTATCTCTCGTTGCTCCTAGCATCTCCCCCATCCTCCTCATTCCCAGCCACTCTGCAAGTCCGTCCACACCACTCTCGATCTCCAGACAATCACCTGTCCTGCTCCGACGACTGTCGATAGTCATTTCATCAAGCAAAGGGGGTGGGGGGGGGCTGTCCATGCGTTGCCTGACCCATTCAGACCCAGTCATCAGTTATTGTTTACAAACCGAATGGCAAGGTGGGGAGATGACAAACCCCGGGACACAGCCACACAACGCGAACCAACCAGGTCCAGCCCAGCCTCCGGACCAAGAGAGAATGGAAGACCCCTCCCTCGCCCAACTCTGGTCTTTTTCCTCAACCAGGTGAAAATCTTTGGACTGTTACGATCTGTCCACCCATTGTGTTTCCTATGTAATCTGTTCGTGGTCTTCCCCTTCTTCTTTTGCCCTCAACTTTTCTTTGGATAACATCTTTTATAAAAGTGCAATTTATTGTTTCTGCACACATGTCCAAGAAGGTCAATTCCTTTTGAAGGATGATCTGTATAAGTTTTCGTCGGGTTTTCAGTTCGTCGAGTATGCTCTGGTCACTTCTCTTGTCTTTTCAATTCACCCTTAAGTGTCATCTTTAGAACCAAATCCCAGTTGAATATATTTTCTTTATGTTTTCCTTTTTGATGGTCCTTCCTTCAGCTCCGGTTTAATCATGGTGGTCCAGATCAGACATATTATTCTCATTTAAGTTTTGTGTCTATCGTTTTATCTATCCAGATCTTTGTGAGGTCTGTCATCTGTTTCTTTGTCATGCCAAATCCCACGTTGATGTCGGTGGAACAATCTACATAGATGGATTTGAGCGATTCCTAAATATAATATAATAATAATAATAATAATAATAATTACAATATTTATATAGCGCAAAATCTTGATAAAATCAAATCTAAGCGCTGAAACACACACACACGCACACACGCACACACACGCACACACGCACGCACACACACGCACCCACGCACACACACACACACACACACACACACACACACACACACACACACACACACACACGGCTATAAATGGGGAGAAAGAATAAAAACAATGGAAAATTATAGAGAGCATATTATATACAATTATATATTGCAATGTGATTCCCCTCCGAGTGGAGACAGGCTGCAGAGGGGATTGAGTGAGGTCAGGATTTTATGCAGAGGAGAAAAGGTGAGTTTTGAGAGCGGACTTGAAGGAGACAAAAGTAGGTTGCTGACGGACTGAGAGAGGAAGTTTGTTCCAGGAGAGCGGACCAGAAACAGAGAAGGCTCGTGGACCATGGTATTGAGCTTAGTGCGTGGAAAGCGAAAAGTCAGAGGATCGGAGGCAGAGCGGAGGGTACGTGAGGGAACATAGATCTCAAGTAGGCTTGACAGGTAATCGGGGGCTGCGTTATTGAGACTTTTGTAGCACATGGTGTCTAGTTTGTACTGTATGCGCTTTGATACAGGGAGCCAGTGAAGTTGTGCCAGGAGAGGAGATATGTGGTCAGCTTTTTTCTTTTTGAGTACAAGGCGTGCAGCATTGTTTTGAATGTCTGGGTTTATCGGGTGTTCTTTTTACAATAATAGTAATAATGATTGTGTATAACACACACACACACACACACACACACACACACACACACACACACACACACACACACACACACACACACACACACACACACACACACACACACACACAAACAGATAACATGCAATAATACAAGAGATCATATTTCTTCCTGATTTTTTTTTACAAACTATTATTTGAAGTAGGATAAGTGTAGAATATGATCGATGTTGCCAAAGAGCTTTTAATGCTAGTTCATTGTGTTTACTGCTCTAGGATGTTTTTAGTAGTGTTTGTGGCGTTTACACAAGTTATCCATCATAATAGTGATGCACATAGCAGTATGCATGTTTGGCTCGCTTTTTTTTTTCATCAGGACAAACAAAGAAGAAAAAAAATGAAAGAAAAAGGTCAGATAGGTCAAAAGGAAAAAGAAACCAGAAAAACACGAAAATAGAACCAGAATGTGTATTTAATACAACCAAGAAGACAGGCGCAAATTTTCGGTCAACTGACCTTTGTCAAGCGTGAATGTACGATCACAAAAGAACAAACACCAAATATGAAAATTAGGGGGAAAAGACTAAAACTTCCCTGCTGCTTCGTCCAGTGGGGGAGAACAGGACCTAATTTTTTGTATTTGGTGTTTGTTCGTTTGTGATCTTACGTTTACGCTTGCCTAAAGATCATTTGGTCGAAAATTTGCGCCTGCTCTGTCTGGTTGTATTAAAAAGAGTTCTGTATCTATTTTCGTATTTTTCTGGTTCCTGTTTGCTTGAACGTGGGCGATCGCATTTGTTTTAGACAGGAAAAAGACAGAAAACTTGTCTTCTATGCTTGTATGGCTTGCTTTATTTACACGGACAAATACAGAAGAAAAAAGAAAGAAGGAAAGAGGACAGAGAGACAGAAAGGAAGAGAAAAAGAAAGAAAACTTGTCGTTTTTTTTCTTTTTAAGATCATGACACTTAAGCAATTTCATTCGTGCTCATCTCCTTTCTTTCTAATTTTTTGTCCCATTTTCTATGCGCCACTACGCCTCGAAAGCTGGGACAGTTTTTCACAATGTTATGACGACGCGACGCGACGACCGGACGCGATGTAATGGAATAGTGATAGATATGATGATAACAGTACGAGAGAGACGATGATGATGATGATGATGATGATGATGATGATGACGATAACAATAGTATGATGATGATGATGATGATGATGATGATGATGATGATGATGCGTAATAATGTATTGATGATGATGATGATGATGATGATGATGATGATGATGATGATGACGAGACGATCGACAGCATAACACCGTATTGATATGATGATGATGATGATGATGATGATGATGATGATGATGATGTAACATGTATGATGATGATGATGATGATGATGATGATGACATGCATAAGGTGTCAAGTCATCATAGAAGAATCAAAGATTCAGATTTAGTTTCAGATTCATTTTCTCAAGATGACGTCCCCGCGTTGGGAATGAATTCCATACACAATAACGCACAGGTGCCATGCGATGGAGAAGATCCAGAAAGATCACGGCACAAGCCTTGAGTCTTCACATAAACCCGTGAGCTGGCCAGGTCCTGAGGTCCTACCTAGATAGTTCCATAACCTTGGGGTCGTACGGGAGTGAGGTGGCAGAGACCTTAACTTTTCCCGTGGCTAGCACCACGATGGCGCGCACCATCCCCTCTCCACTCTTCAAAGTCACGTTCATACTCACATATTTTTAACCAAGACTTCAGAGAGGCAAGAACTCTAATTGATCTTCTTGGGGTGGAACCTGGGAAATTAACTTATCTCTCAATGTTTTATACCAAGACAGCCGGGCAATGCCCTGCTCTTCACGGTTTTCATCTGCCATGGTTTCTTTAGCGTGCGAGCCACAAGGCACACGGGTCCGACTCGTTTTTCATCCCCTTCCGAAGGACGAGACGTTGAGTTCGATTTTCCTGTCAAACTGAGGAGAAAATTCGAGGCCTCTACGGAGAGCGAACCCTGGAACCTCGAGTTTAGTTATTGGCAGGCGAACGTTTGAACCATTCTGTCATTCTTCTCTTCTATGAAGAATCAAACGAAAGCGCGAACTCTGATCATTCACCAAAGTACTCATCCACAATGACCAAAGCCCCTGCACACAAAGTTCACGCAAACTTGGAGGAGGACGACAAGAGGGAAGTGAGACAAAAGGGTGGGCACGTAGAGAGGAAAATCACTGCTGGACAAAAAGTTATGTCTTCAAGCTAGACTTGAAGGAAGACAAAAAGTTATGTCTTCAAGCTAGACTTGAAGGAAGACAAAAAGTTATGTCTTCAAGCTAGACTTGAAGGAAGACAAAAAGTTATGTCTTCAAGCTAGACTTGAAGGAAGACAAAAATTTATGTCTTCAAGCTAGACTTGAAGGAAGACAAAAAGTTATGTTATATCTTCAAGCTAGACTTGAAGGAAGAAAAAAAGTTATGTTATATCTTCAAGCTAGACTTGAAGGAAGAAAAAAGTTATGTTATGTCTTCAAGCTAGACTTGAAGGAAGAAAAAAGTTATGTTATGTCTTCAAGCTAGACTTGAAGGAAGACAAAAAGTTATGTTATATCTTCAAGCTAGACTTGAAGGAAGAAAAAAGTTATGTCTTCAAGCTAGACTTGAAGTAAGACAAAAAGTTATATCTTCAAGCTAGACTTGAAGGACGACAAAAAGTTATGTTATATCTTCAAGCTAGACTTGAAGAGAAAGTTTGTCTCAGCTAGACTGAAGAACAAAAGTTATGTTATATCTTCAAGCTAGACTTGAAGGAAGAAAAAAGTTATGTTATGTCTTCAAGCTAGACTTGAAGGAAGAAAAAAGTTATGTTATGTCTTCAAGCTAGACTTGAAGGAAAGACAAAAAGTTATGTTTATGTCTTCAAGCTAGACTTGAAGGAAGAAAAAAAGTTATGTCTTCAAGCTAGACTTGAAGGAAGACAAAAAGTTATGTCATCAAGCTAGACTTGAAGGAAGACAAAATTATGTTATATCTATCAAGCTAGACTGAAGGAAGAAAAAAAGTTATGTCTTCAAGCTAGACTTGAAGGAAAGAAAAAAGTTATGTCAAACTAAGCTAGACTTGAAGGAAGAAAAAATAGTTATGTCTTCAAGCTAGACTTGAAGGAAAAAAAAAGTTATGTTATGTCTTCAAGCTAGACTTGAAGGAAAACAAAAAGTTATGTTATGTCTTCAAGCTAGACTTGAAGGAAAACAAAAAGTATGTTATGTCATTCAAGCTAGACTTGAAGGAAAACAAAAAGTTTTATGTCTTCAAGCTAGACTTGAAGGAAAACAAAAATATGTTATGTCTCAAGCTAGACTTGAAGGAAAAAAAAAGTAGTTATGTCATCAAAGCTAGACTTGAAGGAAACAAAATATGTTATGTCTTCAAACTAGACTTGAAGGAAAACAAAAAGTTATGTTATGTCTTCAAGCTAGACTTGAAGGAAAACAAAAAGTTATGTTATGTCTTCAAGCTAGACTTGAAGGAAAACAAAAAGTTATGTTATGTCTTCAAGCTAGACTTGAAGGAAGAAAAAAGTTATGTTATGTCTTCAAGCTAGACTTGAAGGAAGAAAAAAGTTATGTTATATCTTCAAGCTAGACTTGAAGGAAGAAAAAGTTATGTTATGTCTTCAAGCTACACTTGAAGGAAAACAAAAAGTTATGTTATGTCTTCAAGCTAGACTTGAAGGAAGACAAAAAGTTATGTTATGTCTTCAAGCTAGACTTGAAGGAAGAAAAAAGTTATGTTATGTCTTCAAGCTAGACTTGAAGGAAGAAAAAGTTATGTTATGTCTTCAAGCTAGACTTGAAGGAAGACAAAAGTTATGTTATGTCTTCAAGCTAGACTTGAAGGAAGAAAAAAGTTATGTTATGTCTTCAAGCTAGACTTGAAGGAAAACAAAAATTTGTGACTGTGAAATAGGTGGGGGAAGTTTGTTCCCGTTGTGTGGATCAGAGACTGAAAAAGAGCGGCGGCGACTGCTGTACATATAAATCGAGGAATTTGTAAACAACTAGTATCAGAAGAAGCAGAATGGAGATGTCGGACAGGGGTTCGTATTCGGAGGTGGTCACGAAAATAAGCAGACGCAGTGCCATTGATACGCAGGTAGCATAATGTATTGATTTTCTATGAAAGTCTTTGAGAAATGGGCAGCCAGTGAAGAACATGAAGCTTGGCAGTGACATGATCATGACTCCTTTTAACCAAGATAAGATGGGCCACAGAATTCTGAATTTGTTGGAGGAATGAAACAGAGAAAGCAGGCAAGCCAGAGAGCAGAGTTACAATAATCGATTCGAGACAAGATTATAGAAGTGGCAAGTTTAGATGCTGCTGAAATTGAAAGATAACGGCGAGCAGAACTGAAACGTCTCAGTTGACAGTAACAAGCTGACAGGTTTGGGTGATGAATTTCTGCAAAAAGAGTTGAGGATCAAGAACAAAGTCGAGGTTTTTGACTGATTCAAAAAATACAATAATACAATAATATTGTCACCTATATGGATAAAATAATTTGTTACGACGAAAAACTTGCGTTCTTTGGCCAGTGGGCATCGTTTCAGCCTTATCTCCATTCAATTGTAGCTTATTCTGTATTATCCGGTTCTGAATCTTAACATAACATTCCGAGACTTGGGAAAGAACAGTTGAAAGATTTTTATGGGATGCACTGTTATACAACTGGAAATCATTAGCATAGAAACGATATTTGATGTTGTGCTAACTGATGACATTGGCAAGAGGTAATGTGTAGATTATGGAGAGAAACTGGCACAAGTTCAGAGCCTTGGGGGAGCCCATATATAAGTTTAACTTGCTGGGATTTACACCCATTTACCACGGCCGACTGAAAGCGGTCGAACGGATATGAACTAACCCACGAAAAATCAATTCCTTGGATTCCGAATGTGTGATCCAGTCGAGAGAGGACGCGGTGGTCAATGGTGTCAAAAGCAACAGAAAGATCTAAAAGAATAGGTACTGAAATTCAGCCACAGTCGGCTGAAAGTAACAAATCATTCATTATTTGAATAAGAGCAGTTTGGGTGCTATGATGAGAACTGTAAGCTGACATTAAGGGTGGTAATGGTTGTTGGCTGAGAGATGATTATTCAGCTGTTTCAAAACAACCACTTTCTCAAGGAGCTTGGAAAGGAATGGCAAACTGGAAACGGGACGATATCTTTTGAGAATATTAGGGTCGAGATTATTCTTTTTCAGCAGTGGTCGAACAACGGCTAAAGTGGGACTGTTCCAGCGAGAAGAGAGATGTTGATGATACGCGTTATGAATGGAAGAACCTCGGGAAATGTTTTTGAAAAGAGAGAGGCAGTTATGGGGTAAAGTTCACAAGACTTTGGCATTTCTTGCAGGATATCAGACTCCGGTTGACATTCAGTGAATGGGAGACCTGTGAATGAATGGAGGATCAGGATCAGACGGAATAAAAGAGTTTTCGTCTAGCCTGGCTCAAACGTCGTTACTTTTGGAAGAGAACAAAGTTGAAAAACCTCTGGGAGATCTGAAGAACTGATGTTCCAGGAGTGGAGACGACTCAGTAATACCCAAAAGATCAGACATGACAGAGAACAGGCGTTTTGTAGTTCCGGATTCAAGGATCTGGATAGAATAAGAACAAATTAATATCAACTAAAGAGAAAGAAAAACAAAAAAAACAGGACAAATAGATAATAATTAGTATACAAACAAAATTGTGAGGAAAAGATAGAGTGTATAATTATGGCAAGAATGATACGTTTGCCTTCTTTGTTTCTTCTGGGATTTGTCATTCCGACAGGAACCCTTCTTCTCCTTCTTCTTCCTCCTCCTTCTCCTCCTCCTTCTCCTTCTTCTGCTTGTTCTTCTTCTGCTTCTGCTTCTTCTTCTTCTTTTTCTGTTTCTTCTACTACTACTGTTACTACTACTACTACTGCTACTACTACTACTATTACTACTACGTCTTCTTCTTCTTCTTCTTCCTCCTCTCCTCCTCCTCCTTCTGCTTCTTCTTCTTCTTTTTCTTTTTCTTCTACTACTACTACTACTACTACTGCTACTACTACTACTACTACTACTACTATTACTACTACTTCTTCTTCTTCTTCCTCCTCCTCCTCCCCTTCATCATCATCATCATCATTTCATCATCATCATCATCATGATCACCATCATCATCATTGTTGTCGTAGTTGTTGTCGTGGTTGTTGTTGTTGTTGTTGTTATCATTATCATTATCATTTCAACCTATATAACCTCTGATGTATGAAGTTGTACTTCAACTGATACTTCTTCTTCTTCTTCCTCTTTTTCTTCTTCTTCTTCTTCTTCTTCTCTCTCTCCCCTCTCTCTCCTCTCTCTTTCTCTCTCTTTTCTCCTTCTGTCTCTCTCTGTCTCTCTCTCTTTCTGTCTCTCTGCCTCCCTCCTTCCTTCTCTCTCTCTCTCTCTCCCTCCCACATTCTCTCTATTTTTCTCTATTTCTCTCTCTCTCCTTCCCTCCTTCCCATCCTCCCCACTCTCGCCTTTCTTTAACTTTTTTTCTTTTTGTTTGATCGATTGGTAGGTTGGTTGCCTTGTCTCTCTGGTCTTCTTTACTCGCTCCTGTTCCCTTAGAAACACAGATGATCTAAAAGACACATGTTTCATGTTATCTTCTTTCTACGTCATCTGCTGAACATTGGTAATCCTTAAGAAAAGAGTATTTTGAGTGGATATGTCTGTCTTTCCTTTCATAGTGTGTGTACATGTTTGTATGTATGGTCGTCCTTAAGAAAACAGTATTTTGAGTGGATATGTCTGTCTTTCCTTTCATACTGTGTGTATATGTTTGTATGTATGGTAATCTTTAAGAAAACAGTATTTTGAGTGGATATGTCTGTCTTTCCTTTCATAGTGTGTGTATATGTTTGTATGTATGGTAATCCTTACGGAAACAGTATTTTGAGTTGATATGTCTGTCTTTCCTTTCATACTGTGTGTATATGTTTGTATGTATAGTAATCCTTACAGAAACCATTTGTGGTGATATGCCATTTTTTTCTTTCCATTCAGAGTGTGTGTACATGTTTGTATGTATATGGCCGTACTAAAATGTGAAAAGAAATCCCCAAATGTATTAGAGACTACTGTCTACTGGTCGATACTATCTAATCCAGGCTATTTTGAAACCAGATTAAATAAAGAAATAATGATTCAAATCGACCGTTGTAATAAAGCAAATTTGTCTGTCTGTCCATCTGTCTGTCTATCTGTCTGTCTATCTGTCTGTCTATCTGTCTGTCTATCTGTCTGTCTATCTCTCTGTCTATCTGTCTGTCTGTCTGTCTATCTGTCTGTCTATCTGTCTCTCTATCTGTCTGTCTGTCTGTCTGCCTGCCTGCCTGACTGACTGACTGACTGTCTGACTGATTGTTTG
>CM060309.1:7501986-7506986 GCA_030674185.1 Monoplex corrugatus | reverse complement strand
CATCTATCTCCGGACAATCGCCTACCAAGCTCCCGACGCCTCTTGATAGCCATTTATCATAAAAAAGGAGGTGGGGGGCGGGACGGGAGGGGGGGCGGGGGGGGGCTGTCCATGCATTGTATGACCCATTCGGAAAGCTGAAACATCAGCCTTGCGCCACACATTTCAATTCTCCAAAACAGCTACCGAACCCAGTCGCTATCCCTGTGCAGTAGTGTGCATGAAAAGGATTCCTATAAAGCTGCCATGAGGCCCCTGCCAGAAATGGCCCTGCATTGCTGACAGGTTGCTGAAGTGGAGTTTGGAATTTGTTGTGTAAAGCGTTTTTTTGTTTTGTTTTGTTTTTCTTTAAGAAGGATTCATCGCATTCGGATAACTCCATATGCGCTTCACCCAAATCTGCCAGCAATTATCTGACAGACTCCTTGAGTCTGCGCGCAAAACCGTGTGCACTGGCAAGGTCTTGAAATAAGAAGGAGGAAGGGGCGCGGGGGGGGGGGGGGTAAGACTATTCATTTTACACAGACACACAGACACACAGACACACACACACACACACACACACACAGACACACACAGACACACACACACACACACACACACAATCGCGCGCGCGCAGGCACCCATTCACACACGCACACACACTAATACACACAGAGAGACAAACACACATACACACACACACACACACACACAATCACACACACACACACCACACACCCACCCACACACACACATACACACACACACACACACACAACACACACACACACACACAATCACACAATCACACACACCCACACCCACACACCCACACACATACACACACACACACACACACACACACACACACACACACACACACACACACACACACACACAGGCGTAAAAAAACATTTCTTAGAAAGAAACTGACTGCTGTCATAAGGACAGGTGAAGTGGACAAGTGTACATGTCCTGAGGACAGACGGCAGGAATAGTGGGGAGCGGAACAGGAAGATGAGGGATCGGCTGTGGGGGGTGTGTGTGTGTGTGGGGGGAGGGGGCTGAGGAAGAGACCTATGAGACTGGCAGGAGCACAGCTGTAAGCCACAATAGCAGACATTTAATTATCCAAACCAGGGAGAAAAAAAAAAACACACACACACACACAAGAGCCAGCATTCTCTTTCACGAAACAAAAATACAGACGAAACGAATTACAACCAGACTCGGGCGTCTCACACTGTTTCAAACCGAAGCCTTCACCTTGGACTCTCACACCCTTTCTACCAGCAGCAGAATATCAACTTTTCGATTCCCCCATCCTATCCATCAGCTTCCTGCAGGAAACTAATGGACAGGGTGAGGGAGTGAAAGGAATAAGATTTTGCTGGTCTAGAATGGTTGGTGAAGAAGCGCAGGAAAAGACAAGCAACATTTATAGGACATTTTATGAGGCAAGAGAAATTAGAGCACCTAGTCACAACAGGAAAGCTGTAGGGAAAGAGAACACCAGGTAGACTCAGGAAGAAAATTTGGACGGACTTAACGCAGTGGCTGAATAGAGAAAGGGTGGGAGATGTGCTTACAGAGACAAAGGGTACGTTCATATGTTCGTTCTTTGATTTAACGTCTTTTCTCTATAAGTGATATTAGACGGATATATTTGTATGGAGGGCCATGAATGTTGCTTGTCTTTTCCTACGCTTCTTCACCAACCACTCTACTAGACGAGCAAAAACATTCCTTTCACTCCCTCACCCTGTCCAACAGTTTCCTGCAGGAAGCTGATGGATAGGATGGGGGAATCGAAAAGTTGAGATTTTGCTGTTGGAAGAAAGGGTGTGAGAGTCAAAGGGTGAAAGCTTCGGTTTGAATCAGTGTGAGACGCCCGAGTCTGGTTGTAATGAATACCAACTCCATACCGAAGAGCACATGATGATGATGCTGATGATGAGAATGGTTGACAATGCAGGATGTTGGCGGACAGGGTGCGGGAGCCGAAGAGTTAATTTGTTTGCAGTGTTAAGAGGTGATGGAGTGGGGGGGGGGGGGAGGACGGTGGGGGGAAGGAGGGGATCAGGTCTTGTAATAACGAAGTATGAGGATACCAAAGGTCTGCTGGTTCTTGCCTCACGTAAACCAGTTTAGTCGAAACCAGTCGCCGTGGGGTAGTGGCTAGTGCAACGGACTACCGATTAGAAGGTTGTGGGTTCGAATCCCTGTCAGTCCCTTAAAAAGATCATGTGGGGTTTTTCGGCTGATAGTGAGCGTAGAGTACCGCCCTGTCACGCAGTCTCAATCCTAGATGAAACTCCATAGCATCATGATTATCATCCTCATCGTTATCTTCATCGTCACATTGTAAAAACTGTGCCAGCTTCTGTGACTATTATTGTGGCGAAGAAATATATGAAATGAATATAAACGAGTGATACTTGTTTAGAATATTTTCCTTGCTTATTCTGAGATGATTGTATTGTGTAAGTAATTTCATAAATACATACACAATGCAAGATCCCACGTTCCTAGACTAGCCTTTCTCTCTAACTTAAATTAAAAAGGTATTGCTGAACTTAGAGAATACTCGTTTTGAGCTAGTGTTGTGTGCATTCAACATAAATGTTGATCTCTAATCACAAGTCTTAGAGACAAACAAAGAAATAAACAAAGAAAGAAAGAAAGAAAGAAACAAACAAACTGAAAAGAGGTGATGGTGAACAGACACACACACACACACACACACACACAACACAAACACAAACAATACATACACACACCACTCACACACACACAAAAACACAAACACAAACATACATACACACACACACACACACACACTCTCTCTCTCTCTCACACGCACAAACATACACACACGCACACACACACACACGCACAACACACACACACACACACACACACACAAAACACACTCTCTCTCACACACACGCACAAACATACACACACAGGCACACACACGCACAAACATACACAGATGCATACACACGTACGTACGGACACCCACACACTCCCCCTCCCCACACACACATATCCTGTTCATTAACATGGCAGACAGTCGTGTGAATATTAAAATCTGTCATCAGTATTCTCTCTCTTTTATTATTAGCTTTTTTTTTTAATAATCACTAAACTCCACAAGATATCCCAAATCAACGTGAGATGTTATAAATTGAAAACTTAAAAAATATTATCCGGGAAATAAAAACAGGAATGATGAAGGGAGAATGATATCATTGTGATAGAACAGCTGTGAATCTAGTCAGCAAATATCTTATTACCAAAGGTGAAAAAAACAAACAAACAAACAAACAAACAAACAAACAAACAAACAAACAACAAACAAACACACAAGCACACAAATACACAAACAAACGAACACACAAATAAACACACATAAACAATCAAACAAACATACAAAAACACACATAAACAAACAAACAAACATACAAACACGCACATAAACAAACAAGCAAACACACACAAACAAACGCACAAATAAACAAACACACAAACAAACATACACACAAACACACAAACACCTACACACACAAACACACAAACAAATAAACACACACACAAAGAAACAAACATACACACAAACACAAACACACACAAACACACAAACAAACGCACACACACAAACAAACAAACATACGCAAACAAAAAAAACACACACACGCAAACAAACAAACGAACAAAAACCACTTCATCATCAGTGATGACTTTGGACCTCAGCCTGACAGAAAAACATGCCAGAAAAAAAAATGTAAGGAGAGGGACGGGACAGACGATGCTGGGAGAAGGGGGTGGGGGTGGAGGAGATATAAGAAATGCCAGCAGCACAGCTGTAAGCCTCGACAGCAGATATTCATTATTCTTTAATCAATATTATTCATCATTCATATTCATTTTGTCACAATGAATTTTACCATGTGAAATTCGAACTGCTCTCCTCGCTGAGAGCGCGTCGCCGCAGAATAGCACCACCCATCTTTTTTCCCCAAGACTTTAGAAAGACAAGAAACTAATTGGCCTTCACAGAGAGAGGTACCTGGGAAATGACCCTATCTCTCCAATATCTTATACCATGGCAGCCGCTCAAACGCTCTGTCTTCACGATTTTCAACTGCCACGGAATCTTAAACGTGCGCAGGTTTGATTCGTTTTTCGTCCCCTTCCGAAGGACAAGACGTTCAGTTCGATTTTCCAGTCAAACTGAAAAGAAAAGGCGAGGCCTCAACAGGAAACGAACTTTAGAACCACGAGTATAGTTATTGGCAGGCGAACGTCTGAACCATTCTGCCAAGTTTCTCCCCAATTCAATTATCAGAATCAGAAAATTCATAATATTTTTTTGTCCTGAAAGAAGCTTACAGACAGAAGGGAACATGACTAATGCCGGATCTCTAAACTGACAGAAACGCGTCGGATTCCCACAAATATTTTTCAGTCTACGCTAAAATTGAGTCGACTCAATCACTCTCCTATTCGTGAGACAGGAAACATTGCCTCTTAGTGAGAGGCTTGTCTCCCATGGTTGTAAATCCCCAAGGCAGAATTTGTGTGTGTGTGTGTGTGTGTGTATACGTGTGTGTGTGTGTGTGTGTGTGTGTGTGTGTGTGTGTGTGTTGTGTGTGTGTGTGTGTGTGTGTGTGTGTGTGTGTGCACGTGCGTGTATGTGTATACGCGTGTGCATATCCATCTATCTATCTATCTATCTATCTATCTATCTATCTATCTATCTATCTCTCTATCTCTCTATCTCTCTCTCTCTCTCTCTATCTATCTATCTATTCTATCTATCTCTCTCTATCTATCTATCTATCTATCTCTATCTATCTATCTATCTATCTATCTATCTATCTATCTATCTATTATCTATCTATCTATCTATCTATCTATCTATCTATCTATCTATAAATGTCTTAGTGCGTACGTGTGTGTGCGTGTGTGTGTGTTTGTGTGATGTATATGTGTGTGTGGATGTATGTGTGTGT
>CM060309.1:7464486-7484486 GCA_030674185.1 Monoplex corrugatus | reverse complement strand
AAAACATCTTTTTACCAAACTACGTACAAACACTACAATCCCTCATTTTTCTCAAACCAAAGTTTTATCTATTCTTCAAAATTGTTTTTAACAATATTCTAACATGTTATCTCGTCCAATTGTTAACTTGCTTTAAGCCAAACTTGAAATAACTTTTCACGAACAAATGAAATAGACCAAAATGTAAATTTTGTATGTGTACAAAAATTAAATTAAAGTGTCTCTCTTCACTGAGAACCTCAAAACAAATTAAATCATTTCACTTAAGTATATAATTCTTAAGTATGTAGTTCTTATCACTCAAAATGTTATTATTATGTCAATTACAGCATAATAAGATACGGTGTATTAGTCCTCACATATTCTTGTCTCATTAAAATAAAATTATTGTTCAATGGATAATAACGAATACTTTATAAAAAAAATCATGATCAAAGTAAGATAGAGTGTGTATCAGACTCTCATTTCACTGTATAAGAAAAAACTAAAAGCAGAGTGTGTACCAGACACGGGCACTATATACTCTAGAAAAAACAACAAAAAACACTTCATACACAGCCAAGGTGTAGATCTTCTGGCTACTGGTCAGGACCCTCGCAGATGTAATCAGAAGATGGTCAGGTGATTTGCGCGGTCTGCCCGAGCGTCGCAAGGTCACTTCTGGAGGACGATGATGGGGCAGGCCAGATGAACGACGACGGGTCACGTCAGGTGAGGCTGGGGTCACGTCAGGTGAGACTGACGCAGGGGACGTAGGCTGGTCCACGTTAACAGTAGCAGCCTCACTGGAAGTACATGTAGATGATGGTGAAGGCGTACTCGTAGTGAGGTCTGGAGCATCACGCACGTATAGTCGAGTATGCGTGACATTCCGTTTCACAAGACGGCTCTAGTCAGGTGACTGGAGTACCACCTGGTTGCCAAGCTTTTCTACAACTTGGTAAGGCTGCGGCTCAAAGGTTGTAGACAGTTTGTTCCCGTACTTCTGCTTCAATAGAACTTCATCTCCCACAGCGATGTCATTATCCCTGGCGTGTCGTTTGCTGTCAGCGTTCACCTTTCCGGCTTCTTTTCGCAGTGTATCTCGATCTCTAACACTGTCGGTTTCGGGTCTGTACGTTGAACACAGGGTTGGTACTTTTGTTCTTATTTTCCTGTTGAAAAGAAGTTCGGCAGGACTAACTCCTGTCGTGGTGTGTGGTGTGCTTCGGTATGCTAGGAGAAAGTTTGGCAGCTCCTCCTTCCAGTCTTGTCCTTTTGAGTTGGCGATCTTCGTTGCTCTCTATAATTTTCCATTGCTTTTATTCTTTCTCCCCATTTATAGCCGTGTGCGTGTGTGTGTGTGTGTGTGTGTGTGTGTGTGTGTGTGTGTGTGTGTGTGTGTGTGTGTGTGTGTGTGTGTGTGTGTGTGTTGTGCGTGCGTGCGTGCGTGAGTTCGTGTGTGTGTGCGTGCGTGCGTGTGTGTCTGTTTTAGCGCTTAGATGTGATTTTATCAAGATTTTGCGCTATATATATAAAATATTGTATATTGTATTGTATTGCTTTTAGCAGTGTTCTGTTTTGTCTCTCCACTTCCCCATTTGCTGACAGCCATAAGCGGGTGACTGGTCGGTGGTCGATGTCATTGTCTAGCATGTATCGCTCAGATGTTTCAGAGATGAATTGAGGCCCATTGTCAGTAGTCACAGACTTCGGTAGCCCATGTGTGGCGAAAAGTTTTGTGAGTTCTTTCACAATATTCTGCGACGTGACAGTTCTCATGATGACAACCTCAAAATATCGGCTGAAATAATCGTCAACCACGAGAAGTGATTCTCCTGTTGGAAGAGGTCCCAGCAAGTCCATTGCTAGATCTTCCCATGGAGCTCCTGTTCATCGGTTCTGGAGCAGATGGTTGGCTGATGATCTGACAGTCATGGCATGTTCCACATACCTTTTCTGCAGCAGCATCAATGCCAGGCCACCATACATTTGAGCGTAGTCGTTGTTTTGTTTTGACAATGCCTTGATGTCCTTCGTGTGCCAATTGCAGAACATGTTTTCTGAGTTTCTCTGGAATCACAAGTCGGGTGTCTCTGATGAGTGTACTGTCAAAACATGTCAGTTCGTTCCTCACAGATTTGTATGCTGTATCAGGACAATGTTCCCAATTTCCAGTCAAAACACAATGTCTCACAGTTGAAATTTCTGGGTCTTCTTTCGATGCAGAGTCTATCTCATCTAATGACACAGCAGATGTCGTTGTTGCTTCCTTGATGTCGAATGAGACATAATCTTCTGCTTGACTGTGAATTTGCCGTTGGTTTCTTCTGACCAATCATGACAGAGGATCGGCGATGTTGGTATGTCCAGGCTCATATTTGACTTTGAAGTTGTAGTTTTGAAGTCGGAGTACCCACCACTCCACTCTTGCTGATGGCTTTGATCGAGGTGAGTAGATGAACTCCAGAGGTCGGTGATCTGTGACAAGTTCAAATTCAATGCCGTACAGGTACTGGTGGAATCTCTCGCAGGCCAACACCAAACTGAAAGCTTCTTTCTCTGTCTGTGAGTATCTGCGTTCCACATCGGACAGGCTTCTGCTGGCATAACTGATGACCCGATCTTGTCCGTTCTGACATTGAATCAGGACTGCACCAAGAGCCACTGGTCCAGCATCAGCAACAACACGCGTTTTTGCATTCTGGTCAAAATAAGCCAAAGTAGCTGCACTTGCGAGATCGTCTTTCAAAGTCAGGAAAACTTCTTCTTGCTCTTTTCCCCACTGGAACAGAGCGTTTTTCCTTGTCAGCTTTCGCAGCGGTTCAGCTTTGCTCGCCATGTTTCTGATGAATTTAGCATTGAAGTTCACCAGACCAAGGAAGCTTCACACTTCAGCAGCAGTTTCTGGTCTTCTTGCGTTCTTCACGTCTTCAACTTTCGAAGGCGCTGGGCTGATACCTTCCTGGTTCTAGACAAACCCCATGAACTCCAGTCTGTTCATCCCAAACTTGCATTTGGCCGCATTCAGAGTCAGACCACTATCTTCTGGTTTCTGGAGCACTTTGCTCAAGCGTGCATCATGCTCAGCAGCATCTTTTCCATGGACGATGATATCATCTGTCATGTTTTTAGCTCCAGGACAGTCTTGAAGAACTTGTTGGATTGTGTACTGGTACACTTCTGGAGCAGAGCTTATCCCCAACACGAGACGACGGTATCGGTAAAGACCGGTATGAGTTGTAAAGGTTGTGATAACATGCAATTCCTCGTCCAGTTCCAGTTGGTGGAATGCCCACTTTAGGTCAAGCTTTGTGAAGACAGTACTGCCGTTCATCTCCAACAAAGTTTCTTCTACTGTCGGCATTGGATACTGTTGTCTTTCCACTGCTTCGTTTGCACGTCTCATGTCTACACACAGGCGAATATCACCGTTTGGTTTCGGTACTACCACTATTGGGCTCACCCGAGGAGTGGGACCATCCACTTTCTCGATGATTTCTGCAGCTTTTAACTCTGCAATTTTGTCCTCCACCTTGGGCCTCAAGCTGAATGGAGTTCGCCTGGGTGGTTGTGCCACAGGTTTGATGTCGTCACGAACATGTAGATAAACTTGATGTCCTTTCAGTTTGCCAAGTCCCTCAAAGAGCTGTGGATGTGTTTTTGTGTAGTCTGTCTTGATACTAAGCACGGTTTCTTCAGGTAGACCCACTCTAAGGAGATCAAGTGCCGTCGCGGCTTTTAGTCCAAGGAGTGCGTCACCCTCTCCATCAAGGACCAGAATGTCAGTGGTGATCTTTCTTTCAGCAAAGGAGAGTTCTTTTTGGAATTTCCCTTTTAATCGCAGCGGTGTGTCGGACCCATAGACATACAGTTTTTTTCTGTTGCTTCTTTTAAGCTGTAGCTGACATCCTTTTTCTTCAACTGTTTCCAGAGATCCAAGCCTATGATGTTGCATGTAGCACCTGAGTCAATGGTAAAGTCCACATCATTGCCTCCACACTTCACAGTGACAGTGTTCAAGGATGATCTTGGGCTAGCTTGAGCTCGGATAACAAAAGCTGAATCATCACTATCAGTATCTCTTGTTTCTGCATCTTCAGTAACGGTATGAAGCTTGCCTGTTTTCGCCTGTTTCTTCTTCGTTTTGCAGCATCGCGCAAAGCGTCCCTCAAGGTGACAAAAGTTTGCATTTTTTCCTTTCGCTGGGCATGTTGGATCCTTTGCCGTGTGTGTAGGGAATCCGCATCGATAATATGTACAGTAAGACTGTTTAGGACCTGAATCTTTCTGCTTTTGTGAGGTACCGAACCGTGGCTGTTTCCGTCCAACTGCATGTGAAACAGGTTCTTCTGATTTGCTGTTATTGTGTTGGTGTTTGACATCTCCTTAGCCTGATGTTGTGCCGCTTCGTGTGCTCTTGCAGTTTCTGCTAAAGTCACAAGAGTCAAGTCCCTTTTCTCAAGCAAAGTGATTCGCAGTCGAGTACTTCCGCATCCAAACACAACTTGGTCGCGAAGATTTTCGTCAAGTGTTGCCCCAAACCCACAATGTTTCACCTGTTTGCGTAACCTAGTGATGTACTGGTCAACAGTTTCTCCATCTTCTTGGTTCAGTGACCTGAACTTGTGCCTTTCAAAGGACTGATTGAGTTGAGGAGCAAAAGTCCGATCGAGAGCTGCAAGACTTTCAGCATAATTCATAGCAGCAGAATCTGGAATTGTGTCAAAGATGTCTTGAACCTCCATGCCTGCAGTGTGTAGCAACAAAGCTTTCTTCTGTCCATCTGGGGTATCACCTCTTGCTACTAAGAACAGTTCAAAAGCACGTTTCCAACGTTGCCACTGTTTGCCTATAGAACTGGGATCACCTTGGGTTGGGTCAAATGGTCCTATACCCGGTACGTACTGAGGCATTGACTGTGCCATGTCTGAGTTGTCACTGTCAACTTGTCGTAACGAACGAAAGGTAACGAACGAAAGTAGATCGTATTGAAACAGTTCAATTTCGTATCAAAACAGAGGAGTACTAACCCATTCAAGGTCCATAACAGAAGCAAGGTTGACATTTACCTCGTCGCCAGTTGTACCGTTTCTACCCGGCATACACTCTCTCTATACATACACTCACACGTCTTCCACATCACGCAGAAACTCACTTTGTAGCGGACATACTTATTACTCGGTCTTCAAGACAAGAAAACATCTTTTTACCAAACTACGTACAAACACTACAATGCCTATGTCAAATTTATGCACAAGAGTAGCCTGTGGCCACTTTTATTGGACTTTGCAGTTCTTCATGCAAAAACATACACGAAATGTGGTGACGTCAGGCAGGCACGGACTTGTGCTGTGTTGGCCGTTGAGCATTGTGAGAACTGTTTGCCTGGCTGCTGTGTTTTCAGTGGTGTTCTGTGACTGTTTCTTTTCTGTGCCTCCAAATAACAGCCATGAACCTTGTGTTATGTCTAAAATATGTAGTTCAGAAATATGCAGTGTTTCGCATGCATGCAATGAAGGCATTACAGTGCAACTTCCTTGTGCGGGCTACAGCCAGGTTCCTACAGTTGGAAAGAAGCATTTTAAGACAGCGAAACAGGTACGGTTTGTCCGTGCAGTTGCAGGTGACTTTTCTTACCATGAACATACCGCTTCTAATCCTTCTAATTCTCGCTAACTATCTTCTTTCTTGTGGCGACGTAGAGCCGAACCCAGGGCCTGACTATAGAGGAGGGTATGAGCAGGAATTCCGCAAGTCTCCAAAGACTGCTAGTCATGGAAGTTCAAGAGGATACGGAGAAGAATCCCATTCTGAACCTTTACATTACTCGGGCAGTGATAACTTTTCCTTCCATCAGGATAGTGTGTATGCCAACCGTCACCCTTCACTGGCCTACATGATGACGTGTCTCATACCCTCCATCAAGCGGTTTTAAGGATTGAGGCCAATAGTAGTCGACATGGGAAGATAATGGAAAAACATTTATGGAACGTGGAAAATAAAATATCGAGTGTGGAACAAAAAAATTGAGCACCTCCTGTTTCAATTGGAAGAGCAGCAAGCCATGCTTGCTGACAGCAACAAACAGCTCCAGCAGCAGTGCCAATCCTTGAGGTCTGAAAATGGCAGACTACATGAAAGTGTCAGTCTTTTGGCAGACAAAATTGATCACTTGGACAATCAGTGCAGACGTAATAACCTTCTCTTCTTTGGATTTCAGTCAAGGAGGGAGGACCAGACTTTTGAGGACTGTCAGCAGAAAGTTAGGAATGGGCATATCTGAAGAAATAGATATTGACAACTCATATAGATCGGGTAATGCCATCATTGTAAGGCTTCAGTCTTACCGACAGAAGATGCTAGTGCTTTCCAATGCCAGAAAGCTACGAACGTCTGAGGGTTTCCAGCACATTTTTGTGAGGGAGGACTTTTCTGTGAAAGTGCAACAAACAAGGAAAGAGCTAATGCCTATACAACGTCAGTTGCGCCAGAAGGGTCAAAGGGCCAACTTACGCTTCGATAAGCTGGTCACCAACGAGGCAATCTACACATACGATGTTGACAACGGAAGAGTCGTCAGGAAAGAGAAACCTGGGTCTTGGAGACGTACATACCAGGGGGTCGCTGAATCCGCAGCCGTGGATAAAACCAGGTACAGTCGCAACTCCAGAACGGCAGCACAATCCTCAGCCCCAGCCTACGACCCCATAGCCTCAGCAGTGCGTCACAGAGTTCCAGAGGCTCGTCGAAAAGCCACAGTGATATGACCCAATGTCCCAGAGATACACCCCAAAGTCCCAACAACTTGACCCAATGTCCCAAAGGCCCACCCCAAAGACCCACTAACCCTGTTATACAAGATGAACCAGAACAAACTGACAGTGTTAGTACGTCGACAAAAGAAAACCCTTACAATCTCCGAACTCGTACTGTTTCAGCTGCCGGTGGTCCAGCAGCACGTACTGATGATGGAGCGTGTAGCAGCAACACCGGTGTGACCCTTTCTAGTGAACAGGCCAGACGATCTGATAAAGGACGTGGCCGTGTTGCTCCCTCTTCCCAACCGAAAATTGTTTCCATGCTACAAAGCCGGCGTGCTGACCAGCAGGCCCATGATTTAAGAGCGATGCCAAATATGGCCAGTTCTGATGATAGAAGCAGTGATGAGGAGGTGGGGGATAATAATACTGATGAGCCTTTTGTTGATGCAGAAGGTACTGAACTAGGAAAACGGCCGGCCCAAGCAATTGTCTTTCCTTACTTATAACATTTCAGGAATTGTAAAGAAATTAAGTAATTTTGACTGGTTAATTACATAGATAGTTTTGATATTGTGTCATTGATAGAAACGTTTGTAAACGAACATTTTGATATGTCCTGCTTGTTCAACAATTTTGATAAAATTCGTTTGTCTAGCTGTAAAATTATCGCACCAAGGAAGAAGCTCAGGTGGGATAATTGTAATGGTTAAAAATAATTTAATGAAATTTGTGAGTCAAATTGAGAGCCAAACATGGAAATATAATAACCTGAGACTGTCCAAAGACTTGTTTGGCAATACAAAAGATGTGTTGTATTTGTCTACATATGTCCCACCACAGGAAGTCCTTTCTATAAGCAGGCAGAAACAACTGCCAAATACTGGAAGTTGAAAGATGTATTTTGGATCTGTTAGCTGTAGATGACTATTATATACTCTGTTGCGGTGATTTTAATACAAGGACTGGTTATTTTCAAATTAGTAAACATTTTCTGACAATATTTATCTTATAGATGTTTTTGACAAATCGACCCTGTTTGAAACCAGTAGACAATCGCAAGATGTGGCAGTCAATGATTATGGAAGAAAGCTTCTTGAAATGTGTGCTTGCTGTGACTTGAGCATTGTAAATGGATGTCCAGAACTAAATAGTTCAGGCAGCTTCACTTACTTATCTGAACATGGTCACAGTGTTATAGATTATTTCACATGAAGCAACGATCTGTGTGAGTACATTGACAAAATGATTGTAGGTAGCAGAATGGAATCACATCATTTGCCAGTGGAATTGTATTTTCAAACCCGAGGAATATGTTTACCCCAGCTGTAATCTCCGATTCCACTGTAAGAATTGAAAAACTATATTGGTCAACTGATCGTGTTGCTTTTTTCAATGAAAATGTTATGTCAGACACTGTTCAAATCCAACTTGTAAAAGCCACTGATTTAATAGCTACAGATTTAGAAGAGTCATTAAATGTTTTTACAGAGTCTCTTATTGCTGTAGCGGAGCCCATGAAAAAGACAATTACACGGGGCATACAAAAGAAACACAAGGCAAAATGGTTTGATGCCGAGTGTTTAGTGGAGAAAAAAGAGGTAAGAAAATGCCTGAGAAAGTTTAAACAATCAAAAGTAGACTATGCTTATTATTCAAAAGTGAGAAAAGAATATCAGGCCCTGCTGGATAAAAAAAGAACGTGCGCATAAGGATGCAGATTTAAAGGCATGATGGACTCGATAAATGACTCAAACAAATTCTGGAGCCAGATTCGTAAACATAAACGGCATGATATCATTGGCCGATAATATTACAGAACGAGAATGGAAAAATCATTTCGAATCTGTTTCAATGATGGATTTGACGAGGAGGAGGAGTTTGTAAATGATGAAATAGATGAAGTTATCAGCGATGAAATACTTGACAGTGAAATCAATGAACAAGCAATAATAAAAGCGATTAAACATTTGAAAACGGGAAAAGCCGCAGGATTAGATGGCATTATATCGGAAATATTGAAATACGCGGAGCATGTAATAACACCGTATTTAAAAAAGTACTTCAATGCTTTGCTTCATACAGGTACATTTCCATTGAAATGGACAGAAGCCGTGATTGTTCCTCTACACAAGAAGAGGAGCACTAATATCCCTGATAACTACAGAGGTATTTCTCTTATGAGCACTCTCAGTAAAGTATTTACACATATCATTAATAATAGATTAACAGTATGGGCAGAAGAAAACAATGTCATAAACGAAGTGCAAGCAGGATTCAGGAAGGGTCGGTCTACAGTAGATCATATGTTACATGCAATAATTGAAAAGTATTTACTCAGAAAGAAAAAAACTCTCCGTTGCCTTTATAGATTTTAAAAAAACATATGGCACAGTGAACAGAAACGTTTTATGTCTGTATAAAAAAACACATGGCACAGTGAACAGAAACGTTTTATGTCTGTATAAAAAAAAACATATGACACTGTGAATAGAAACGTTTTATGTCTGTATAAAAAAACATATGGCACAGTGAACAGAAACGTTTTATGGTCTGTATAAAAAAACATATGGCACAGTGAACAGAAACGTTTTATGGTCTGTATAAAAAACATATCACGTGACACTTTTGGTGAATAGAAACGTTTTATAGTCTGTATAAAAAAGCATATGACACAGTGAACAGAAACGTTTTATAGTCTGTATAAAAAAGCATATGACACAGTGAATAGAAACGTTTTATGGTCTGTATAAAAAAACATTGACACAGTGAACAGAAACGTTTTATGGTCTGTATAAAAAAACATGACACAGGAAAAACGTTTTATGGTCTGTATAAAACATGACACAGTGAATAGAAACGTTTTATGGTCTGTATAAAAAAGCATATGACACAGTGAACAGAAACGTTTTATGGTCTGTATTACTACGAGTGGGCATCAAGGGCAAGATGTTCAAAACGATCCGAGCAATGTACGCAAAAGTCCAAGCATGTGTATTATGTCGCAGTAAAAATGGATATTCCAATTTCTTTGAATGCCTTCAAGGCCTAAGCAAGGTTGCATTGTAAGTTCTATACTTGTTTTCTCTGCTGATAAATGAACTTGCAAACGTAATTATTTTACATGGAAAACATGTGTTACATTTACATCAGATGAAACAGAAATGTTTCTCATGCTTTTTGCAATGATCCTTACTCTTTTGGCTTAACCGCGGTAGGTCTTCAACATCAAACTTAACATTCTCAACAAGAAACAAAGCGGCTACGATTGTCAGTAAATTTAGATAAGTCTAAAATAATATTTTCCGAAAGGGTGGTTTTCTTGGTTCACAAGAAAAATGGGATTTTAATGGCAATAATTTGGAAGTGGTGAATTCGTACAGATATTTAGACCTCACTGTTTCAACTAGACATAGTTTTGTAACTACAATGGAAGAAGCTAAAGTTAAAGGTAAGAAAAGTACTAATGCTATTTTAAGTACACTGGGGAAGATTGAATGTAATTCACCAGACATTTTCTTTAAAATGTTTGATGCTCAGGTAGTTCCATTATTACTTTATGGTGCAGAAATTTGGGGTTATGAAAGACGTTATCAGCTTGAACAGGTACATTTATACGCATGCAAGAGATTTTTACACGTAAGAAACAAAACGATAAATGATATTGTGTACGGAGAATTGGGACGTTTTCCTCTCCGGATAACTGCTATTGCTAGATGTATTAAATACTGGTTTCGACTACTGAAACAGCCAGAGACTAGGTATTAAAAAAAAAGCATATAAAATGTTATTCAGTATGCATGGAAAAGGTTATGTAACTTGGGTGTCCAAGATAAAAAGCATTTTATGTGAAAATGGTTTTGAAGATGTTTGGCTCTTTGGGTGTGGCGACGAAAAACGATTCAGTAAAGAACTGAAAGAAAGATTACGTAACAAATTTCTGTCACAGTTGGCGTAACCACTTAGATACCAGTGCACGCTGTTCACTATATGACAAATTTAAACCTTTATTTGCAAGAGCAAAGTATATTGAAATACTGTATGTGTAGGTGTTTAGGAACGCTATGGCACAATTTAGGATGCGCCTACGACTGCCAACACTTCATGTCCAGTTTGTCCAAATGTGCAGGAAAACGAGATACATTTTCTATTTGAATGCCCTCTGTACAACCAGGTTAGACAATCTTATCATTTAGTAATCACTGAAGGCGATAACTGAGATCTTTTCATTAGAAAAATGACGGATGACTCTGCGGGAACCACAGTGAACCTGGCGAAGTTTTCAGTCGCTGCCTTTAAAATAAGAGAAAAAGGTGTTTTGAACGTACGTACTCGAAACAACAGTTGTTTTCTACATTAGTACATGTGAATATCCCATGTAAATACATTGAAGTGTGTTAATTAATTAAGTAATATTGTATAGAAATGTGTCTTAAGATTTCCCCCATGAAAGGGGCTGTTGGCCTAAATTCATTAAAATTCCAAGTTCGGAGTTAAGTTCGGAGTTCCGAGTTCTCTCTCTCTCTCCGTCTTGCTCTCTCTCTATTTACTTATTCATTTATGTGTTCTTTTTTGGCTGAGGTAGGATGGGGAGGAAGATCGCTTCTGATAACTTTTAATAAGATCTGAAATATTTAGATATCAGCTCCTGGAGTGCCTCAGATGACATGCTTAATCAAGTGCACACCCACTGACATATACGTAAAGAAGAAGAAGATTTGAGTTGTCAGAAAAATCATTGGATCAACGTTAAGTGTAGAGAAAGATGTGGTGGGCAAGAAAGAGGATCAGGGCTTCACGACAGCACGTCCGTGAGCTAAGTGAGTAGCAATATAATTATCAGAAAATGAAAAATGGCGATAGCATCTGCAACTAGCAAAGCTTACAGACAGAAAAACGTGTGTGTGTATGTATGTGTGTTGTGTGTGTGTGTGTGTGTGTGTGTGTGTGTGTGTGTGTGTGTGTGTGTGTTGTGTGTGTATGTGTGTGTGTTGTATGTATGTGTGTGTAGTGTTGTATGTGTGTGTGTTGTGTGTATGTGATGTGTGATGTATGTGTGTATGTATGTGTGTGTGTATGTATGTTGTGTGTATGTATGTGTGTGTATGTATGTTGTGTGTGTGTATGTATGTGTGTGTGTATGTGTGTGTATGTGTGTGTGTGTGTGTTGTATGTGTGTGTTGTATGTGTGTGTTGTTGTGTGTGTTGTGTGTGTGTTGTGTGTGTGTTGTGTGTGTGCGTGCATGTGTGTGCGTGCGTGCGTGTGTGTGTCTGTTCAGCGCTTAGATTTGATTGTATCAAGATTTTGCGCTATATAAATATTGTAATTATTAATTATTATTAAAAACAAAAAGGGAAGACAACTAGAAATTGGAAAAGATGTTCTCTAGCAAGAGGGTAAAAAGACGGCACTTGTCTGCTTTACGTTTAGTCAAAAACTTATTTTTCTTTCATTGACTCCTTGATTGATTGATTAGTTGATTGATTGATTGATTGATTGATTGATTCATTCATTCATTCACTCATTCATTCATTCATTCATTCATTCATTCTTTCTTTCTTTCCTTATTTCTTCCTTCCTTTCTTTCCTTCTTTCTTTCGTTCTTTCTTTCTGTCTTTCTTTCTTTCTTTCTTTTCATATTTTTAGGATGCTTGCATACATGTAGTTTGCCCACACTATGTAGACGGTATGTCGCTGCACAGTCTGCAGACTCCGTCTTCGTCAATGGGCGTGCATGCAGGGTATTTTCATGTTGCTATGAGCCACCGAACGTTGATAAATTCAAATACCTGGGAACGATCATTTCATCAGACGGCAGATGCATATCAGAAATAGCCGTCAGAATCGGCCAAGCCAAAACAGCATTCGGGAAGATAACAGGCATTCTTACCAACAAATGCCTATCAATTAACATCAGGAAGAGAGTTCTTGAATGTTATATAGAACCAATACTGTTGTACGGATGCGAGGCGTAGACAGTCAACAAACAAAGCCAGAACAAGATTGAGGCAGCCGAGATGTGGTTTCTAAGAAGAATGTTGAGAGTTCCATGGACAGCAAAGGAAACAAGTGAGACAGTCTTGATGGAGGCAGACACAAGTAGATCACTCATAAGGAAGATTAGGAAAAGACAGGCAACATGTATAGACCATTTTATGAGGAAGGGGGATTTGGAGCACCTGGTCACAACGGGGAAGCTGGAGGGAAAGAGAGCACCAGGTAGACCCAGGGAGAAAATGCTGGACGGACTTGCAGAGTAGCTGGGGACGGGGAAGGGTGGGGGGGGGGATGCTAGGGGCAACGAGAGATAGAGACAGATGGAAGTCCATGATCGTCAACGCCATGCGGCAGGGCACCTGATGTGATGATGATGATGATAATGGTGGTGGTGGTGGTGATGATGATGATGATGATGATGGATGAGGATGATGATGGATGATGATGATGATGATGATGATGATGATGATGAGATAGCCACCGAAAGTTTGAGATGATTTACGGGATCATTAACGTGCACCGTTCATGTTCTGCGGAGAGGGGTAAAAAAACTAGCAGGTCTGCACACATGTTGACCTGGGAGATGGGAAAGGCACCAAGACTCCAGAATCGAACCAGACCTTCTGATAGATAATCAGACTTCTAACTCACTCGACAAGTGGACACATGGAGTCCTTACTTAATATCAGAGAGGTTGACACTGGCTGATTTTATATAAACGTTGTATGTAGATACAACAAGCTTGTGGATTCTTTCTTTTTAACTGCTTAATCCTTTCTGTCAAAATTATATAAAAAAGTCAATTTGATGTCGAGAATGAAACGTCGCAGTAAACAGATAACAGGGATGATTATAGGGACACACACACACACATACACACACACATAAATACGCGCGCGCGCACACACACACACACACACACACACACACACACACAAACACAACACACACACAATACCGCGCACACACAACACGCGCGCCACACACACACACCAACAACACACACACGTTTTTGTTTTGTTTTTTGTTTTGGTCTAAAATCACTTTAGTGAATAGACATTAAATCAAAGACCACCACACACACACACACACACACACACACACACACACACACACACACACACACACACACACACACACACACACACACACACACACGAGAGAGAGAGAGAGAGAGAGAGAGAGAGAGAGAGAGAGGGAGGGAGAGAAACACAAACACACACACACACACACACACATATACACATACACCACACACACACACACACACACACACACACATACACATACAAACACACACACACACACACAAACACCACCACCACCACCACCACCACCATCGCCATCACAACCACCACCACCACCACCACCCGAGACACGAATAGGAAGGAGAAGGATAGAGACAGCTGTTGTCAATATAGATTCAGACATTTAATCACATTTCTCAGCAACACACTACAATAAATAGAACTTGTGCTGTCATTACTAAATTGAAAATAAGATGGACAGGACGACGTATCTCCAGCAAAGAAGAGAGAGAGAGAGAGAGGCGTGGATGGTAGAGGGGGGTCAGAAGGGGGGGGAGGGCTGGGAGGCTGGCAGCAGGAACACCGCTGGAAGCCACAACAACAGACATCTGATTACCAGACTCTCAAAAATCCCTGCCTTCTCTGTCACGAAAGAAGCTGACAGACCAAACGAAACAAACCTGAAGACAGATGCCTTACAATGATACAAAAAAACGAATCAAGTTCTGGACAACATTTCTTTTTGGCCTGGAGGAGGTGCAAGTCGTTTGGGAAGAACTTTCTATTACATTTTGTGGTTCCTGCAGGTCTAGGTTAAGATGGAGTGAAATCAATTATTCCCCACCTAGTATGACAGGAAAGTTGGTTCTTCAGTAAGAGGTGTGACAAGATAGTGGTTCTGTCTCTTGTCTGTGGCTCATCAAGACATAGGGCCTTTGTTTGTTTGTAGGTTCTTGGGGTGTGACCCCTAGGTTAGGTAGGACCTAGGGCTTGGCCAACTCATGGATTTGTGTACAGGATTAAGGCTTGTGCCGTGAACATTCTGGATCTTCGCCATCACGTGGCACCTGTGACGTTAGTGAATACGGAATTCATTCCGAGCGCGGAGACGTTTTCTTGAGAAACTTAGGCTGAAACTGAAAACTGGGGATGACAGACGAGATCAGTCCTGTAATAACAAAATATGTAGATACTGGATGTATGGGAGTTGGGATGTGTGTGGTGTGTGTTCTTGTCTCGGGTGACATAATCTGATGAGTCCCTGTCCACTAAGATCAATGTATGTTGCTGCTGTCGTGCTGGACATAAGACTTGAAGGCTGTACCATGTGGATTTCAATCAGTCTTGTTTTGTTTCGTTCTTAATTTGCAAGAAGCAGCTCCATGTAAATGCCCACTTGTATGTTTGACGTTCATTACTCTGTGTGTCTAATCCTATCCCTTCCATGTAGGTGTCGCTGCCTCATTTGTCTGTTTATTTCTTGTTCAACTTCTAGGTTTCTATCCCCCCACCCCCCACCCCCGTCCTTCTTTTTATACCCCTATATGATGACAGTCACTGTTTCCCCAATTGATAACCAACTGAAAAAGAAACCACACACTTGTCACTATACACTTAACACTAGGTTAACATACAATGGCCCTGGCACAGTCTGTGCAGTAAAGACATGACAACTGTCAGCACATTATTCACTCTATCTGTCCTGCCAGCGGAAATGTCTGTTTCACAACTGAACCGTACAATCAACATCAGTAATAACATGGTGCAGATTTAGTAATAATAATAACACCAATTATTCACACCATTTGAAAGAGCTTTCCAGCTCCTAAATATCGCTGAAGACTTTGTCCAATGTGAAGAACAAAGAATCGATACATACATAAAGATAATCATTTCAATCAGATAGTAATGGTGATCCTCATTTTTTTTGCTTTGGCTGACCATGATTGATCAACCAACTAGAAAGACTCACTATTGATGGAAAAGATCAACGAATAATCAGAAATATGTATTGGGAACAAACAGCAGCAATGAGAATAGAAAACGATTATAAGCTCTTTCCAAAATATCAAAAGAGGAATCAGGCAAGGTTGTGTTCTGTCACCAGATCTATTTTCACTTTACAGCCAAACCATCATGAGAAACCTTGATTTAAAGGTTGTAGGAAAAATGATAAACAACATTCGTTACGCAGATGACACCGTGCTAATTGCAGAAAATGAAAGGAACATACAAAACCGTGTGAATATAATAGAAATAGAAAGCAAAAATAAAGGGTTGGAGTTAGTAGCAAGAAGACTGAAGTCATGGTAATCAGTAAAAAACGTGAAACCACCTCATAAAAGATAACAACAAATGGCACAACTTTGAGACAGGTTGATAAGTTTAAATATCTGAGAACATCATCTCACCAGACGGCAGATGCACATCAGAAATAGCCAGCAGAATCATCAAGCCAAAACAGCATTCAAGAAGATGAAAGGCATTCTTTCCAACAAATGCATGTCAGTTTACATCAGGCAGAGAGTTCTTGAATGTTATATGGAACCGATACTGATGTACGGTTGTGAGGCGTGGACAGTCAACACGCAAAGCCAGAACAAGATTGAAGCAGCCGAAATGTGGTTTTGGCGTGCCTCAAGGTTCTGTTCTGGGTCCTGTGCTTTTCATATTGTATACTTCTCCTCTGACCCACCTTATTGACTCACATTCCATCCGTCATGAAATGTATGCGGACGATACCCAGCTCAATCATACTGATTCTCCTTCTAACTACGATCATCTAGTTCAGTCTCTTCAGAACTGCGTTTCTGAAGTAAAATCCTGGATGTATGAAAATCGACTTAAGTTGAATGATGACAAGACTGAAGCCCTTCGTGTTTCTCCATTGCCTGCAGATCTTTCTTCTCTGCCTTCCACTATTACTGTCGGTAATACCGCTATTGCTTTTTCTGATTGCGTTCGTGACCTCGGTTTTGTCTTTGACCATAATCTCTCCATGCACCAGCACATCATCAAAACATGTCAGGCTGCATACATCGAACTTAGACGCATTAATTCTATTAGACACTACCTTACATTAGACGCAACCAAGACGTTAGTTACTGCATGCATTCTGTCTAGGTTAGATTATTGCAATTCACTCCTTGCGGGTTGCCCTCAGAAACATCTCAAACATTTGCAACAAGTTCAGAACTCTGCAGCTAAACTCATCTTCAAGGCACGTAGGTCACAGCACTGCACACCCCTGTTTCAGACACTGCACTGGCTCCCGGTTGAACAAAGAATAAAATACAAGATTTGCTGCCTTTGTTATCACATCATTTCTGGAACTGCTCCTGACTATCTCTCTGAACTCTTGACTGTCTACGTACCTTCTCGATCACTCCGCTCTTCTGTGGATGACAAGAAGTTTCGTGTGCCAAAATATAACAGAGAAACTCACGGTGGTAGAGCCTTTGCAGTTTTTGCTGTTCAGACATGGAACTTGTTGCCTCAGTCCGTCCGCCACTCTAAAACTCTACCATCTTTCAAAACAAGTTTAAAAACTTACTTCTTTAAACAGTGTTTTTCCTGATTTTGGCTAGTGGGTTGATCCTGCTTGACATTCTGGATGAAATTGTGCACAATGGGGTGTATGCCAGTGTGTGTGTGTGTGTGTGTGTGTGTGTGTGTGTGTGTGTGTGTGTGTGTGTGTGTGTGTGTGTGTGTGTGTGTGTGTGTGTGTGTGTGGTGTGTGGCTGTGTGTGTGTGGTGTTGTGTGTGTGTGTGTTTGAAAATGGGGGGGGGAGGGGTGGGCGGGGAGGGGGTGAGAGGGAGAGAGATTATTTGGTGTGTCTGTGTGGTTGTTGATTTCCTGTGGATAGTTTTTGATGAGTTTGTTTGTATTGTAGCCTGTTATTTGGTTTATATATGTATGGTTTACTGATGTAAAGCGCTTTGAGGTTTCGGAAAGCGCTCTATAAATGCACTATTATTATTATTATTATTAAGAAGAATGTTGAGAGTTCCATGGACAGCAAAGAAAACAAACGAGACAGTCTTGGTGGAGGCAGGCACAAGAAGATCATTCATAAGGAAGATTAGGAAAAGACAGGCAACATTTATAGGCCATTTTATGAGGAAGGGGGATTTGGAGCACCTGGTCACAACAGGAAAGCTGGAGGGAAAGAGAGCACCAGGTAGACCCAGGGAGAAAATACTGGACGGACTTGCAGGTTGGCTGAGGACAGAGAGGGTGGAAGATGTGCTTGCAGCGACGAGGGATAGATCTATACATATAGATGGCCATGATCACCAACACCATGCGGCAGGGCACGTGATGATGATGATGAGTAACCATAATGATTATGATGATAATGATGATGTGGATGATGATGTGATGATGGTGATGATGATGATGATATTGATGCTGAATATACTACTACTACTACCACTACTACTACTGATGACGAAGATGATGATGATGATAATGATGGTGATGATATATTCACAAACGGTCCACGTCAAACAATGCATCTTGCACTTTTTATAAAGTATTAGTTAGGATAAATAGGGGGTGGGGGGTGGGGGTATCCTTTCAATATATCAATGTTGTGCAAACACAGTCGGATACATACCAATAGTTCAGTGCAGCCAAAATACAGATCATCATAAATGATAACAGATCATATTGCATTGCATTCACTCACTCTCATACTCTCAGACTCCTGTCTTACCCCTCCTCCCCTCCCCTCCCCTCCCCTCCCCACAGACCACAATATACAACCCAGGCCACATACACTCAGTTTTGCAGAATATTATCACACTTCTGTATTTTTCTTTACTTTTGAGTGATTAGGCAGTGAAGGTTAGCCGAAACGTTTGTTTCTTTTAAAATTTAATTGGGATTTGAAAAACAAGAGGAGAAGGAACATAAGCAGCTGTCAAGGGAATTATGTTTCAGATGACGGCAGACTGTTCACTAAATGATCATTGGTCGTAAGTCTATAGGTGTTTGTGTCTACCTTAACCCTTTGACTCCCACACCCTGTCCACCTGTCATGCTTTTGTACGTATGTTGACGCACTCAACACATGCAACAAGCATTCGTCCGTCACGCAACAGCACGCTCTCCTTTCACCCAATGGCACTAAACAGATCACAATGATAATTTATACATTTTTTTTACTTACAACTTTCAAACAGCACACATACAATATTCACATTCAACATTCATATTCACGACCTTCATATTACTCTTTCTCTCTCCTCCTCTCCCCTTCCTTTCTTCCCCTCTTCTTCTTCTCTTCCTCGTCCTTCCTCATTCTTTCTCCTTCTTCGTCTCCTTCTTCTTCGTCCCTTCTCTTCTCCTCTTCTTCTCCTTCTTCTTCCTTCTCGTCCCTTCTTCTCGCCTCTCCTATCTCTTTTTGCTTTCTTTTTTCTTTTCTTTTTTTTTTCTTCTTTATTCCATTCTAATTCATTTCTTCCCTTCTTCTTTCTTCTCCTTTTCCTCCCTTCTTCTTCTCCTTCCTCGTCTCCTTTCTCTTTCTTTTCCTTCTCCTTCTTCTTCGTCTCCTTCTTCCTCATCTCCTTCTTCTTCATCTCCTTCTTCTTCGTCGCCTTCTTCGTCTTATCCTTCTTTTTTCGCTTCTCTTTTTTCTTTTTCTTCTTTTTTTCTTTTTCTTTTTCTCCTTCTAATTCATTTCTTTCCCTTCTTCTTCTTCTCCTTTTTCACCTTCTTCTTCTCCTTCCTCTTCTCCTTCTTTTTATCCTTTTTAACTTCTTTCTTTCTTCTTTTTTTATTTCTCCTTTTTCTACTACTTTCTTTCTTCTTTTTTTATTTCTCCTTTTTCTACTTACTTTCTTTCTTCTTTTTTTATTTCTCCTTTTTCTACTTCTTTCTTTCTTCTTTTTTTATTTCTCCTTTTTCTACTCTTTCTTTCTTCTTTTTTTATTTCTCCTTTTTCTATCTTCTTTCTTCTTTTTTTTTCCCGCCTACTTTTTCTTTTCTACTTCTTTTTTGCTTTCTTCTTATTCTTCTGGAGCTCCAGGTCCTTTCTCAAGGCGGTGTTTTTTTTGGAGACTGACGAACAAACCTAGTCCACCCCAAGTTCCCAACTTGGGTGAACTGTTTTCAAAACTATATCCATATGCACACAAAATATTCCCTTTCGTACGCGACATTAAAATCTCATGCATATACATCCCCCATGCACACGATGCGAAAAACATGTGCACGTAGTACCCTATGCA